>OZ023267.1:87684405-87731905 GCA_964006375.1 Tillus elongatus
ATCCCAGTGTGGAAAATCGACAGTAATAATATGGGTGCCATCTCACTCTGGTATAGGAGGCAACATAGAGGCAGACAACTTAGCTAAGAAGGCTTGTGGAAAAATTAATCCAGATCATGAGTTTATTATACATACAGACCTTCAAACTCACTTAAAACACACTGTTCACGAGGAATGGCAACATTTATGGTTTAGTACTCAAACTAAACTCAGAAACATAGAATCCACCACTCAGATAACAAAAATAACAAACCTAAACAGACGAGAACTTATCATTATCAGAAGGTTAAGGATTGGTCATACTATGCTTACACACAAACACCTACTAGAAAAAAGTGAACCTCCTTTATGCAGCCATTGTAGTACTCAACTTACAGTAAACCACATTTTGACTGAGTGCCCGGGATATAGTGAACAACGGTCGTATCTGGATCTTAAGGAAAACATCAGTGATATCCTCAGTTTCTCCGGAACCAATGATCTATCGAGACTAATTTATTTCTTGAAAACTACTAATGTTTACAACACATTGTAACTTAAGATTCCACATTTATGTTATACTAAGTTAGACGAGTGTTTATGTTTATAACTTCTGTTTCAGATTTATTTTTAATTTTTGTCTGTGCCAATGGCTTTTATTGTCGAGGCACCTATTATTAATAATAAAAAAAAAATATATACTCAAAAGAGAAGCAAAAAAAAAAGTTTAACAAATTATGAGTGATATTTTAGAAATTTTGACAGCGAATCTAGGATTACTGACAATAAATGAGGCTACCAGCGCAACAGTGCACTAACCCAAATTATGATAAATGGCAGGAAATAGGTTTGAAAAATCGGCAAAAAATGTCTTATCTGTAGTAATCTAATTTCAACAAATTTTACATTACCCAGCAAACACGCAACCATCGGCCGTCTGCCGGGATAATGCCGTCTGTGCTGGTTCAGTAACGGCAACGACAAAAAGGCGCTTTACCCTTACCTTATTGGCGTTGGCAAAATGCAAATAATATTTACGGTATTCCGCAGTAACTAACCAATGTTGGCTATACAGTGAGAATTATCGCTTTTTCACAGTACCGGCAAAACGCTGGATAAGTGCATGGTAGCCATAATAGCCCTCGTCTGCTCGTCTATCATCGTGAGCCGATAGTGTTGGCGCATGTTCATGGCGCTAGGACAAAAGAAAACATTAAAACTAAAACAACATGGCGTATGTTTGTGTGTTGTAGTGCTGTGTGTTTGAGCTTAATTAAAGTAGAATGATAAATGATAAAACGCAAGAAATTATCTGTCACAAGGCAATATGTAAGTGAATCATTTTTTAATTTATTTATAGTCTTATAGCATTATATTTAATGTAGTATTCTCACAGTATGCAAATCATAAGCACTTGAATGTATAGTTTGTAAATCACGCAAATATTGGTAACCGATTTTGTTTGTCAGCTCTTGTATTATTCACCATTCTTCCTCCATAATTAAGGGTAGGAAGTAACATTACTGAGATTGATTAATTCAATATACCTAATTAGTATTACGCTTTCACCATTATTATTATACTTATTATTTGTAAATGTTTCGTTGTGGAAAATGTTTTGTTGATAAAGTGTCTGATTTTCAGGAACATAGTGAGGAAGAACCCTTTGTGTGAAGATGCCAGACAACAAAAAGGTGACTCATTAATGTTTTGCCTTTGTAATGCAGCAGACAGTGAAGAATATATAGGAGACAAAAATATGTTTTAGGAAAAATATTGTAAGCTGAGCCTGAAATATAACTCAAGTGCTAGATGAAATGTTTTAAGTAGTTTACAGTTGTAAAAGATAATACATTCTCTGATGACGCTAACCTTGTTACTGAAACGATCGTCAAATCTTTAAAAATGTGCTGTGGTGAATTGGGGTCTCTGAAAGTGTACATATCAGTGCTCATCAGTTTAAAATATTCACTTAGTGTTCACCTTCGATGAAATTTCAAACCTCAATTAGTGGACAAACCAGATGGACACAGCGTCTCTTGAAAAAAGACATCTTAGGGAATTGTTCGTGCAGTCAAGTGTACACACTCGCAAATATTCACTTGTTATTATTTTCACCAATTATTAGCTATAAATATTATACAGATCGTGTTTCATATATCTTTAAGTTTGTTTATGCGAGTGCATATGTGCTGAGTACACATGGATATTCGGACCATATGAAAGTATATGTACCTACTAAAATATTAATATTCACTTATATTGTTAATTAAATGTATTCTCAAATTACTGTTTCATTTATGAGTTTGTTTACTGATATTTTATTTGGCATTATTGTTAATTTTGACACATATATACTTTATTTATTGTTAATTGCAAAAGTTACTATTTTATTTTATAACATTAAAACGTTTAATATTATATAGGTACTTGGTTTTTATTTCATTTTTTCTATGTCCTATGATATAAGAAAACCGTTTCAATATTCTGATTTTATGTAATAATATAATCTAGCTCTACAAAATTAAATATCGATGAAAATAATGGTCTGTATTGATGGGTTATATTTATAAATTACCAATATCGTTTAACAATTTGATAGGTTCCTTATGTATACTTATTCCTAAATCATGTTGATCAGTATTGGACTATTTAATATATATATATATATATATATATATATATATATATATATATATATATATATATATATATATATATATATATATATATATATATATATATATATATGCAGAATAGTGCTGGTCCTTCATAGTAGAAGTAGTGGGCCACCTAAAATTGAGCACTTGATATAGGTGCCTGAGAAATGCAGATTTGATATTGAAATCAAGTAACTCTGTAGCGTTGGTAAGGTGCCTGACCTGTAATGTATGAGCTGGCTAACAGACCGTTGGCCGGATGCTGGCCGGAGTTTCCTATAGTTACCGGCCCAGCATTGTATTCAAGCACTTCTCCAGCAATGTAAGTGCCGAGTACCAGCTATGACGCCAATACTGGGCCAGCATTAAAGGTTAGCTGGGTAAATGAAGTTTGAATCGTAAAAGTTGTCTTAAAGTAAATTAAAAATGTTGAAAATTATAAGATAAAGTCTTTTAGGTTTTTGAATGTGGTTTAGTCCACTCTGCTTTTATAAGATTTCAATTATATTTTTGTAATTGACTTCGCCATAATATTACACATATTTTATTTCAAGCGTAATTATTACAAAAAATAAGAACAAAATGACAATACTTGATTGTGATGTATGGTGGGGGGGGGGGGTGTTAATAAGTTCCAGTAGGTCAATGAGATTTTTTAATCATTTATTGCCAGTAGGATATAACAATGGAAGTTCAATTTGGTTTGAAGTTGAATTTTTTACTTATATCAACTGTGTCAAAATAAACGTCTTTTCTGTTTGAATATTTATATACTCCATCTTGCTTTTACCTTCAGAAATGTTTATGCTACCTTCTAGTACTTTAGTAGAAATAAAATCATACTTTTTCATTTCTATCACCGTAAAGCGGTTTCTCTTTCTAGCATTTTTGATTACCGTTTGCCAGTTCGAAAAATATGAGGATGATTTTTTTTATTTTCAATTAGTCCGAAATCTTGATCGCACGGATCGCAAGTATGAATGGCCACTGACCAAAACTTTTTGGTGTATCTCTTCCACGTTAAAATCTGGCGAAACTACTTAACAGTGACAGCTTTATATTGCGGTTTTAACCTCCGCGCTTGTCTGAATACATGGTAAGGCTTTTTGAAGTCAAGAAATCTGTTAAGAAATACAAAAGACAAGAGCCCACCTCTTTAGGATCTCTCGAGGCAACGGTTTCATCCCAAACAACCATAGATGAGTTATCAGTGCCCATATTATGAATATTGGAGAAGTATGTCTATAACTACCTTTTGTAATAAACAATTCCATGCTCTAATAAGAGCGAAACCGGTCTACGGTTCTAATTGTTGCGAGAATGCATCTATTATTACATACTTTGTCCCTATATTGGGGTAGAAATGGGCCAGGGCTGACAATTTTCTAAAGTGTTAGTTAGTTGTATACAGTCTCTATTTTTTTAACACTTTGTGTTATTTGGAGCTGGCGTGAGTTTGGATAGTGCCCTTTTGGCACTTCAAAACAAACAAAAATTTTATTTCGAAATTACAACAAGTTTAATTATAATTTTAAAACAAAGGAGAAATACACGATGTTTAATGTTGAAACACTCGTAATAAATTCTAACATAATATTGTATCTTACTTGTATATATAAAGTCGAATATGCTTATCTTACATTATAAAATAAAACAACTTAAGCTAAATAATCATGTTGACTATGATTAATCAGCGGTTTTTTTATTTCCGCGTTGAACGGCTGCTTCCATCCTATTACTATATTAACACGAGATATAGAAACAGTATTATACAGGGTGCTGTAACTCCTCCCTTGCCAGATGAGATTTAGGGTACCTAAATCCTGAATTGATGTCCTCCAGGGGAACTTCGTGGGTCTTCTTAAGTTCGTTGACGAAACTGTTTGATTAAATTTGGTAATAGCGGTTTCCGTTAGTGACATTTGATTTTTTTGAATTATTTCTAATTTATTTTGGTTACTAGTTAGCTCTAAAATTGTTGAGTACTAAAGTTTAGCATCATTATCATCTAAATTTCCTGTGATAGACTTAATTACTGTTCCAAGTCCGTTTATCAAACCTCTCTTTTTTCGATTTAAACTTGATGGTATAATTTGTTTGAACATTTTGTTAGTTTCACTTATTTCATGGAATAACACATTTTGATAGTTTCGTAGTTCTTTATAATAGGATTCATTATAAGGGGAGTTTTGTATAGAGATGTTCAGGTGATAGGATGTGTTTTGTAAAAAGTTAAAGTCTTGTAAAAGTGGTTGTAGTTCAATCGTTCTAATCAATGTACATTTAACGATTGGGTTTTGCATAGTTCGTATTTTTAGGGGTAGCAGTCCAGGGTTGTCATTCAGTCTGTTAAACTCTACCTGTCCAAGGACATGGGTGAGGAAGATGATTGACCTGAAACATTAGGTCGTTTTAGATTTCGTAGATGTCGTTTAGCTATTTGTTTATTTTTTCTAATTAATGCAACATTTTTATCTGTAACTTTTATCAATTCAAATGGACCTTCGAATTTTGGATTATTTTTATTTCGTTTATCTACTTTAGTATAGACTTGTGTTTCCTTATTAAATAAAGCGGTATCATCTTTGGAATTTATGCCGGATACAACTCTTAATTTATTTTTTTCTAAATTCTCTTTAATTTTTTCGTACATTAAATTTAATTTATTTTTATGTTGTAATAGGTACTCTTGCAAGAGTTTTTGTTGATCGTTTATATCATACACATCTTTACTAAAAGTATGACCTAAGACAATATCAAACTGGGTAAAATTTGTGGCTGAATGAATGGAATGATTGTACGCCATAATCGCATAACACATAATTTTCCTTATCGGGTCTTTTGAATAAATTTGACGTAATATGCGTATGTGTTCTAATAGAGTTAAATGCAAGCGTTCTATGAGACCGTTAGAATTTGGATTTCTGGGGGTGGTGAAATGAACTTTTATCTTGTGGAAATTAAATAATTGTTTCACAGTTTCTGAGCATAGCTCTGCACCATTGTCACTTACTATTTGCTCGGGTGTTCCGTAGTAAGAAAAATACTGAATTAAAGCATTACAGGTTTCGATCGGATTTTTACTACTAATAGCTACTGCTTGTCCTAATTTGGAAAATGAATCAATTAAAGTCAAATAAATTTGATTTTTAATTATAAATGTATCTATATGTAAAATTTGGAAAGGTTTACTTGGAGTTTCTGTAAGCATTAAAGGTATATTAGGTGGGTTACGGTCATATTTTGCTCTTTTACATATTTCACAATTATTTATAAACTCAGTAACTTTTTCTTTCATGAGTAAAAACTAATATTTATTAGCTATTTCTTTAAGTGTCTCATTAATACCACGATGATTAGTTTTAGAGGAGTGATAATTTTGTATTACTTCTTGAATATCAGCTGTGACGGCCAAAGGAATTCTACGTTTCGGACAGCTTATTATTTCAGGGCCATTATCATTAAATAGTTCAGTGTAAATATTACTAAAGTCCTTATATAATTGATCGGTTTCAAAATTAAAATAATAACGTTTATTTGAAACGGTATAATCTCGTAAAAATTTAACAATATGGTCTCTATTATTTTGTCGAGGAATTTGCACTAAGTATTTAGTTTGATTATAAATTTTTACCTATTTTACTGGTCTAGGGTTATAATTAACTGGGGAAATATAATATTGATTCGGTTGTTTTTCTATGAGATTTTCAGATATTTGTATACCTTTTTTCGCTTCAACATTTACTTGAGAATGATCACTTTCGTCCGAGTGAGATCATGCGTCAGCGTTCGTATTATATTTGCCTTTTTTATGTATAATTTTATAGTCGTACTCTTCCAATTTCAATCTCCACCTAGTTAATTTGGAATTTGGTTCTTTTAATTTCATTAACCAAACTAATGGTCTATGATCGGTGTAAATGTAAAATTTACGTCCGTATAAATATGGCCTAAAATATTTAATCGCCCAAACTAAAAGCTCTTTTTCTATAGTCGAATATTTTTGTTCACTATTATTTAGGGTGCGAGATGCATAACTTATTGGTTTATCACTACCTAAAGGTCCTTGCGATAACACTGCTTCTAAAACTACATTTGAAGAGTCTGTCGTCAAAATAAAAGGTTTTGTAAAGTCGGGATATTGTAAGATAGGGTCATTCATCAAAATGTTTTTGCAAGTTTCAAAAGACTCAAGGATATCTTTGTCATGACATATTGGCATTTTTCTTGAGGCATTTAGTTAGTGGTTTAGTCAATTTTCCAAAATCGCGTATAAATTTTCGATAATACCCTACAAGACCTAAAAAGCCTTTGATTTCTTTAGGGGTCTTGGGAAGTGAATACTGTTTTATGGCCTTAATCTTATCTGGATTAGGTTTCACCCCCCGATCTGTGATTATATGCCCAAGATACATTACTTCCTTCTTTAGAAATTCGCTTTTATCGAGCTGAATTTTTAGGTTGGCCTGTCTTAATCTTTCAAATACGCCTTTTAGTATTTCAATATGTTCCTGAAAGGAAGTTGAAAATACTATAATATCATCTAGATAGGAAAAACATTTTTCGTTTTGTATACCCCTAAGAATATTTTGCATTAGGCGCTCGAAACAGGGTGGCCCATTGATTACCCCAAAAGGGAGCCTCAAATATTCAAAATGGCCGACCTGCGAGCTAAAGGCAGTTTTTTCAATATCTTCTGGTGTCATTTCAATTTGATGGTAACCAGAAGCTAAGTCAAGAGTGGTGTAATATTGGCTTCGTCCAAGTTTGTCTAAGATGTCGGAAATATTAGGAAGAGGATATTTGTCCGGGATAGTTTTGGCATTTAGTTTACGATAATCTATTACCATACGAAATTTCTGTTTACCACTGCTGTCCTTTTTTTTGGAATCACTAATACAGGGCTGGACCATGGGGAACAGGATGGTCGGATTATACCTTGTTTTAGTAAGTCGTCTACTTGTCGTTTAACTTCTTGTTGTTGAATATGAGGTAAGCGATACGGTCTTACATAAACTGGATCTGGGTCAGATAATCTAATATGATGTTTTATTTGATGTGAAAATGTGAGAGGGACTCCTTCACAATAAAATATATCATTATATTCCCTACATAAAGCTTCAATTGCTGTTTTCTCTTCAATATTTAAATGATCAAGTCTAAGTTTGTCTAAATTTTGATTTTGAAGATGTTCTAATTCTATCCTTGAGAAATCTACGTCCATGTGTTCGTCAGAGTGCTCAGTGAAATTTAATTCTGTTTCCGTAATTGGGTCAAGTTTCAATGGCGAGTTTAATATTACTTGTACATGTGTATCTGTACTATTCAAGACACTCACATATGAAAAACCCTAATCAACGTTAACTAATGACTCTGGTATTTCTACTCCAGGTCGCAATGTTAATTTCGATAAAACGCCAGTATTTGTGGAATAAGAAAGTGGAATTTTAATAATTTTTTCTGTTCTTGCTTCTATTTCAATTTTAAAATTTTGATAAGTTCTTTTATTAGTATTCTGTTGTTCAGACGGCAAATAAAGTGGAATTACTGCTTTATCTGTAATTAATTTTCTATTTTTAAAATATATTCTGGCTCCTAACCTTTGTAATAAATCAGAACCAATCAGACCATGATATTGATTACTAATATTAAAAATGTAAAATTTATATTTTGCTGTTCCTGTGTTGAACATTAATGGTAAGGGAATTTTTGCAATTTCGTTATGTGTACTTGTCTGATGGATGGATTTGATTTGAAAATATTCATTTTCTATAAAATTTTTGTAATAAGTATAAGCTAAAGATGGGCACAATAAAGATTTCGTACTACCACTATCCAACATGAATTATAAATTTATACCAGGCACGATTACGTAGGGTAGTTTTGGGCAAATATCTAAATTAACCTGTATTATGTGTTCTGATCTAAATTCAGGCTCATTAAATTTTCTTCATGTTCGGTATAATCATTAAAATTATCTCTAGGTTCATAATAATTTTCAGGGTAAGGTTCTGAAAAGTTATCAGGTTCAGAATATTCAGAATTTGTTTCATTATATTTATAACTTCCTTGACTAAAATTTGTGTCGTTGTAGTCATTGTTTTGTATAGGTCTGTCAGATTGTACTTCGTGACGATAAAGTTCCGCACTCGTATATTGTTTGTTTTGTGTATTAGGTATGGTATTTGACGGTCTATATGATTTCTGGTGGAAGTTTCCATAGGGGTAGGCTTATAAGTTGGAACAAAATTAGGGTTGGGTCGGAAAACATTTCTATTTGAATTTCTTGCGAAATTTTGTGAAATATGTTGATAATTGGGTCTCTGTTGTTGAATGTTTTGTTTTCTCACAAAAGAATTTAGTTGTGGAAAATTATTTCTCGAAAATTGTGAATTAGATGGTCTTTGATTAAATGGTTGATTACTAGAAAATGGTTTATGAAAATTACCTAGATTTTGAGAAGTAAAACTATTTTGGAATGGTTTATTTTGAAAATTGTTACTATTACTGATTTTATTAGGTGTTAGTATGCATATATTTCATTTGTTTTTCGCCATATTGGAAATTTTCTTCCTCTCCTACTAATGCCATAGCTTGCTCCAAATGTATCGGTTTTTGTAATCTAATTGCAAGTCCTAATTGTCCGTGCCGTCCATGTAAAAAGGTCTGCAAAACGAATATTGTTATCATCTATAGTTAATCTTAATTTACTTTGTAGCAAACTTCTAGCATCTTGTATTCGCATACCAAATTGATATGGCGTTTCATTTTGATTAGGTTTAAGTAACATTAAGTCTCTAGCTAAACAATTTTCATCTCTCTGGTCTGAAAAATATTCTTGTAAGAGAAGTTTTATTCGGGGCCAATTTGTGGCATCTTCTCTACTAGCTATCAAAGATTTTGCTCTTCCCTCTAGTTTATTAACTATTATTCTAAGGATCCAATTATTGCGGTCATTATTTAAATTTTGTGTATCAACAAAAGATGATAAGAAATTTTCACAAGCTCCAATAAATAATGCCAAAGTGGCTTGATCCCTGTCATAACTGGGAATTGCATTAATATGATAAGATTCAATTTTGGTTTGTGCAGCAACGTTTTGTTCAGTCATTTTAATATTTGTATTTTCTAACGTAAAATTATTTTCTAAATTTAACACTAATTTGGCTGGTTTAATAATATTTTGTTTAGAAATGTTCTTAAATTTTTTATCTGAGTCAGACATACACAATTATAAAATTTATGGGATAAATATATAAAGGATAATGAAAATTACTCACAATATTTTTTTCATTTGCTTAATTATGAAGTCGGCAATGTTGTCCTTCTTCGCTGACGATTTTTGGTCACTTCTATCTATACTTGACTTTGCCATTCGAGGTTGGCGATGATGTCCTTCCTTTTGTGGCTGTGTTGTCCTATGCTAGTGGTGGCTTCTGCTGTTGAGGTTGGCGATGATGTCCTTCCTCGTTGACGATGTTTGTCACTTTAAATTTTCTAGGTTGCAGGTTTTTAACGATAAAAATCGACGTGTACCTTTGCGATTTTTACAAAAATACACTTAAACCTATACTAACGACTGCGCCAGTTTGGATAGTGCCCTTTTGGCACTTCAAAACAAAAAAATTACAAGTTTAATTATAATTTTAAAACAAAGGAGAAATACACGATGTTTAATGTTGAAACACTCGTAATAAATTCTAACATAATATTGTATCTTACTTGTATATATAAAGTCGAATATGCTTAGCTAACATTATAAAATAAAACAACTTAAACTAAATAATTATGTTGACTATGATTAATCAGCGCTTTCGTTATTTCCGCGTTGAAGGACTGCTTCCATCCTATTACTATATTAACACGAGATATAGGAACAGCATTATAAAGGGTGCTGTAACTCGTGACAACATACTACTTGGTTCCGCAACTAGGTGGCGGCACCTTCACCACTCACTGAGTATTTTAAGGCTGGCTATACTATAGCCGTATTACTTTTGGTGCATTTTTGCTACAATTAGTATGCCGTACTGAAGAGCTCTAATGAGAGCGAAACCGGTCTACGGTTCTAATTGTTGCGACAATGCATCTAGTCTTAAACAATTCCAGTACTTAATACAGGCGTAGGTAGAGTTTTCATCAAGTCAAAGAAAACCACAGTTGCTTCTCCCCGTTTTGCCAGAGCAGTGTCATTTTTTAAACCATCTCTAGTACTTTGGGCCTTTCTTTGATGTAGGTCTTTTTCAAATTCAAGTTGTTGTTTTCTCGATTCATCTGCAGCTTCTATATGAACGTTGAATAGGTCACACTTCTTACAAGTGTCTGTGATTGGAGGGTGGAAGTGCAAGTTGAACTCCTTATTGAAGATTTATCGAAACATAAAATAGGACACAGGGTTTCTTTCTCTCTTCTCATCGTTATACAACTGTTCTGTGGTACCTTTTTTCTCTATCATAATGATATTCATAGTATGGAAATTTTTTGTTAATGCCTTAACCTAATTTTTCTTTTCGATGGTTGTTTTATTGCGTGGAGAATGCTTCCCACGTCTATGGCATGGCGGTGGTGTTCCAACTCATTTATTCTTCAGCAGTCTACCAATTCTGCCAGCAGAAATTTGGAAAAAGCTTAAAAAATTGACTTGCACGCCTTGTGTTCTACTCCATTTTCACGCAGTTAGATAATACATTCTAGTTTTCTGTCTACGAGGATATTGATTTTGGGTGTATGTACGTAATTTATTCACAACTTTAACCAAGGAAAAGAAATAAGAAGTTTGCAAATCAAAGCTTTTTATGTCATAAAAATTGTATACAGTGCCATTTGACGTTCGTTGGGAATCAAAACCGACACCCACCTTTACAACTAGATGCAAACGGCTTGAAAGATTTAGGAGGAATAATTTTCCCGTTTTAGTGAATTTTTATTTAAAAAAATACTAATAGAGAGGTATCGATGGTGATACTTTGCAAAAATTTTTGCAAATGTGCGCGAATTTGGGCCCCTAGAACCCATATCCGGGGTGAGTTTCGATTTTTATATGTATATATATATATATATATATATATATATATATATATATATATATATATATATATATATATATATATATATATATATATGTTTCCAACCGATAACTCAAAAAATAATAAACCGATTTTGATAAAACTCGGCAAGTGCCTTTCTTTTATTAATAGCTTGGATGAGTTCGTTAGCCAGAAAAATCGGACACGGTTTTCCGAAAAAAATTTGAGTTTGCTTTCGAAAAAAATAATCTCCGAAAATTACAAAGATATTTGGATAAAATTTGATGTACATATTGCTTTGGGAAAGACCTAATTATGTGCCAAAATCCAGCTTTCTAGGGTTACAGAAAATTGAGCCATTTAAATTTGAAACATTTATGTTTAATATCACCGCGTTTCACTGACAATAGCTTATATGAGATCTAGTATGTCGTTGCCCTGGTAACGGGACATTTGATATTATTGCGCAGGTCTGTTAGATGCTGTAACTGGTGTTTATCGTATGGTATTGGTATGAGATTATTTATATGTTTATTTGTGTGAGTCGACGAATTATTTGTGTCATTTGGGAAATTTTTATATACAAGTGCAAATGATTCCTTTATTAATGTTAGTGAGTGAATTAAACAGTCTTTGTTATGTTTTATCAACACATATAAAGGATCGAAGTTTTACAAAAGGGCTGATATGCAACAGGTTAGTTCTTACTCTCTAATGCTTTGGAGGTAGTTTTGGTTAAGTTTATGGTTTAACGGTCCATAATTTTTAGCTAATTTTCGTATAAAAAATTCGTCAATGAGGAGACCGCGACTTTAGAATTTTAAAGATTTCTTCAAATGAGCGCAAACTAGGCCCCCTGGATTCCATATCCAGGTTTACGTTCAGTTTTGATCTGCTTACATGTATACAGGGTGACGCGTTTCTACGGTAAAGCTGAATATTATTATTATTATACAAGAGACGAGAAAAAAATGTATAAGTTAATTATAGGGTGTCTTGAGCTGCATCTTATAAAATTATTTTGACAATCACAGGCTGGCCCACAAGTCGATCGTTGGTGATCCCTAAATTTTTTTCCAACAGCCTTATTTTATTGCATTTTTTATCGAAATATGTTTGTAAGAAAAAAATCAAGATGCAGTAAGTGCGTTTGTGTAGCAAATTTTCATTAAATGCTTCAAACTTCAATAACTCATTTTGCTATTAACCTAAGATTTGTTGGCTAGAAAACCAACGTTTAAGGTTTACTGTCGGAAAATTTTTGTACATTTTCAAACAATAAGTTATTTTGATAAAATATGGCACATTTTTTCTAAGAATAAAATTACTTTTAGTGCATTTTTGCTACAATTAGTATGCCGTACTGAAGAGCTCTAATAAGAGCGAAACCGGTCTACGGTTCTAATTGTTGCGAGAATGCATCTAGTCTTACATACTTTGTCCCTATATTGGGGTAGAAATGGGCCAGGGCTGACAATTTTCTAAATTGTTAGCTAACTAGCAACTGTATACAGTCTCTATTTTTTAATACTTTGTGTTATTTAGAGCTGGCGTGACAACATACTACTTGGTTCCGCAACTAGGTGGCGGCACATCCACCACTCACTGAGTACATTGTTTCTACTATATAGGTTATACCGGCAACCAAATTGATGACTGCTTGCATTAAAAAGACATATTTGATATTCAAAGCATTTTTATAAAAATTCACTGCCATAACGCACTTGCTGCGTCCAGATTTTTTTTGTATTCTTGTTCAGCACATTTTCTCCTTTCGTTGTATATATAACGAAAAATATACACAAAATGCTCAACTATTAATGACATACAATATAACATACAGGCCAAGATTTGAGCGACACAGTGGACTAAACTGACTTGGTGCACTTTGCTTCTACAAATTCACAAATAATATAAAACGCCAAACCTAGTAAAGCTAAGCATAAGGTGGTTTGATCCACTTGGCAGTTGATAGAAACCAATTTAACGGTTTGAAACTGACATTAAAACGAAAATCACATTTTTGTGGGTTAGTCCACTATTGCGCTCGTAGCCTCAATTGTCCTGTGCTAGGCTGTGCATTAGGAGAGGAGCAGGACGAAAGAGTAGGCTGTTCTAATTTAGTGTACAGTCTACTCCTTCCTCCCACTCCTCTCCTAATGCACAACCTAGTACAAGTCATGCCCGTGTGAATATTGTATCTTGTGTACAAATTACACCAACAACCCATATAGGAAGATTATTCACTGAGGATAACAGCGACGATTCTTTAGAAAATAAAAGTCAAAGTAACTCACCTATTCCAAATAATTGAAGAGATATGGGCATACGATGTTTTTGTTTCGCCAAAAGGACCACTCAACTTAAAGAATGCATCACATGCTATCGTTGCACCAGAACTTTCCACAATAAATTCATTAGCAAATATCACCCAATATATTTTTAGACTTCCTTTATTGCTAAGTATGTTGAGATATACAAATCAATTTTAATACTGTTGCATTTTTATCTACATTTTATATTTCGACCTACCTATCTATCTAGGAGATACAAGATAATTTATGTTCTTGTAAACATATTTATTATAGTTTATAAATTCTTTCTCTTGTTATACAAAATCATTTTGTTTCTTTCAGAATTTAATACTCAGTTAATTTTGTTGTATCCACATTTTTTATGTACGTTCAATAAAGTATTTAATTTAAGTTGGTATTTATTAAATCGGTGTCTGTTTACTGAGACAATTTAGGCAATTGACTAACTCTAAAGTAGCCAATAACTGTATGTGTTACCGTAAAAGTGTTTTTTTAACCTAAAACATACCAAATGTCACACAGTGTGAAAGAGACAAATAGAGTAAGTTCAGCATCCTGATCGTGAATAAAAATTCAAACGTTAATGAATATCTGCGGTGTGACCGACCTAATCACAATCGTTATTTTTCTTCTTAGGCTAGTTAAATCGCGGGGCTTAATTTTATATACCATACTTTTCACATATCTCCGTCATCAGGAAAAGTCAAATAGCGTAAGATCGTGCTGGCTATTTTATGGGGCCCTCGCCTCACTATCCACCGATTTGGAAATATTACGTCAAGATGCTGCCAGGCATTGATTTGGTATGGTGCCGGTGCTCTATTCTGATGGAACCGTATGACGTTCGGTGGAGCTTGTAGATTTGTTGATAACGGCATAAGTTGCACAAACATTCACCTGTTCAGGGCATTACTCATGTTCTTCTCTGATGCAGTACCTTTAGACCAGTAGCGAAAATTTTGACAACTATCATGGTCGTAAAATTTGAAACTGCACCCATTAGAAAGCAAAGCATGTTGTAGTTGGATAACATTGTTATCTAAAATTTTCATTATTTGTTAACTCAAAGTCGTTCGTCTATCAAAATTGTCTTCCATGGACTCCTGAGTTTATATCGATTTATAGGGATGCATTTTATTTTATTTTAATATTTGAATACTCGAAGCACGGCTAACATCCAATGTTGTAGCTGCTTATTAGCTCAAAGTATGTAGGTTTTCCTCAATCTCAAGCATTAAATTTAATTTGGTATCAATATTAAGTCCATCAGAAGGTTTTGTTTTGTATCTGCCTTACATGTCTAAGCTCGCGAAATTGCTTCTTACTTTTACTAACTGTCTCTTGGGATATAGGCAGGAAATCGGGAAATGTGAAATAGGGTAGCAACTTCGATATGTGATCGTGTTTTATCTTTTTTAACCGATCATCTATAAAATTGTTATTTTATCCTTTTCTGTTAAATAAACCATATTCTAAATTGCAGTTAGCAACTGATAACCAGCATCATGGGGTAACAATCACATAGCAAGTCACTAAACCATTTGAAAAAAAGTACATTGCCAACTATAAAGAAGGTCGATAACTTGTCTCTTCTATTTAATTGATATCGCCCAAAAAGGACACTGAAATTGTTTTTGCTTGCTTTTTAAGGTATTAGTTAGTAATTTTTGGGTGTGTTGTAGTGAATTTTGTCAATCTGATGAATTTCTTTTTATTGCTGTAAATTTGTGCAATGGATTTTAAAACCATAGCAGTGTTAAATAAAGAAGAAAAATATATTTCAAATGAGGTATCACAACTCCCTACTCTCTAGTTAAAAATGTGGGGGTTACGACTGTCACTCGAAGATGGTTGAATGTAGTTTGTACGTTGCAGAATGTCTTTTTTTATCTCATTCACGTATTTTGGAATTTTTTATAAATATGCATAATAATTTAAATACTGAATTTATTCCAGAGACTGTGTATGCAACCTGTGCATTAAATTTCGATGCAAAAAATGTATTACCTTTGAAAATTCAAAATTTTTTGGAAGTCCTACACACACATGATCTCCTCATAAACAATATTTTTCTACGAAAATTCACTGAAAGAACAATACATTCGGGATTTTAATATTTAAATTATATTGCATATTTTCTGTCTTACATGTCTACAACACATATTGTACGAAGACAGACTTTATTTATTTATTCGAAAGCATATTACAACTGATGACTTTAAACATAAATGTTTATTGAACTTTGATTACGTGATGCAGTTACTAGACAAACAGATGCGTGCATAGTTTAGCAATTTCCGTGACTGCAGGAATGCAAAAAAAACGAAACAAACATAAATTATCCATGATACGGCCGCAGCACTCCATATACCCTGCAAATCTTAAAGTTTATTATCCTTCGTAACTATAAATTTCGTTAGTCAACTGTATTTTGTGTCAACGCTCCTATCATGTCACCTTTTTCGAAGTTAGGGAGATGAATTTTAAATTAGTTGATAAAGTATATGGCTTTAAGGGATATAATAGTCACAGTTTAGTAACGTGCGAAATGATCTAAGTGCAAATCTGGAGGCAAAGTTAGTGGAAACGGTGATTTCACAGAAAACCTTCGGCTCAAAAAGACAAAGGTCGATGTACTATGCTTGGAATTGCTTTAAAATAACTAATAAACGCTTTATGAACTAAGTTTAATATGTGGAAAGGTTATTTCCGCAACTTTGCAACCTATCAGCAAAGGTATTAAAGTACTCTGACTAAGTTTCGCTAGTTTATAAAGAAATAGCGAAGAAAAAGTAGGCAATCTAAGCAAAAAGAGGATCTTAAATTTAAAATGTGATTACCTAGACAGAATGAAACTCACCTCTTGTCAAAAGAGCATCAGAAAAAGCAAGTTTTTTATTCATTATGAAATTTATAAGCCGGACCAAATGCAGTGAATTAATGTACTCTCTGATAATATTTGTAAATTTAAATAAATTTGAAACATATCGATTCGTGATTTCAGAATTAAATTTTGTGCGCAAATTTTTCACCTCTCACTCAAACTCGAATTAACACCAAATTCACAAGCGTGTGACATCTCATATGAAACACATTTTGATTCTTTATCTAGCAATGTTAAAATTTATCGTTTTTGATTCTTAGTGGTGGTAATAGTAACGGAAAAAATTAAATTTGTAATGTTGTGCACCAACATTTTGACAGCAGACTTTTATTTACTTTATTGTCAGTTATCAGCCATTTTTTTTTCACGTTAAATAACAAATCACCCGTCGTGTTGTAAGATTTAAAAGCTACCTTTGCATTTGTACTGGTATTTAAAATTTTTGAAATGTTTTCTGAAATGGTTCCAAAATAAGTTATCGAACCATACCTGGTTCCTTTCTTGTCTCTAATATTTTGATAAATTGAATTAATTAGTTTGTATTATTTTCTGTCTATCCTTCTATCTGTTATTTTAACAGAGTAGCCATTATTAAATGCTATTTGCTTAATTATTTAAATCACTTTTTCAAACTTGTTTTGGGACATGCACGATGTACCATACAATGACAGGCTGACAGCTGTTGTAAAAAGAGGTGACATGAATCGTATGGTATCGTTGTGTCAGTGTAAGTTGGTTTCTAATCGTTATCTAAAAAAATTTATACAACTATGAGCTTCTGCTTCTAAAGTAAACTTAATATTTGTGTGAAGGTTATTAATAAAATTAAAAAATTTATTTTATTCTGTATGGCTACCTCGAAAACATTCTAAAATATCATTTACGCATCTGTGCCAAAATGCCAGATGCTAAAATTTGTTTTTGTAAATTTTCCGTAAATATGTTGGCTAATAAAGGAGACAACGGACTACCCATAGGTACGCATGCATATAAATTTTATCATTTAATTTAAAATAGTTTTTTTTATACATTCGTTAAAAAGATTCATTATTTCTTGTCTTTTTACGATATTTACGTTCTTTTCTATTAAAGCGTTTTCTAGTAAAGGTAAACAATCTCTAGGAGGTATCTTAGAATACCTGCTACAAACATCAGATGAGACTAATTTACTATTTGTGAGAGCCTCGGTGATCCAGGGGTAGAACACGTCCCTCTGAACCGAAGGGTACTGGATTCGATTCGCAGGGTTTCCCTTTCACTTTTTCTGTACTGTAATAAATTAACATCAACTGAGGTTCTGGAATTGTATTTAAGCAACTTGAATGTGTACACGTTTCGCCGTTCGGAGAGGGCGTAAAGCCCTTGGTCCCGTATCCATGCGATGTTGGTCACGTTAGAGATCCCTACCCTCCTTACAGAAAGGCAGGAGTTCGGCAAAATTCCCAGGATAGTGAGGCGAAGCTGTCCTCTGGCGTCGGTGATTGGCCATAGTCGCGGAAATAGACCAACCTTAACGTAAAACAAAAAATACTCTTTGTGGTAATAATTAGGTTATGTAATTTTAGTGTTAGTTCATAAGAATTCTTAACTGAATATTTTGGTCTAATTGTATTTTTTAATAAACAAAAGCAGTTTGCTCGCTATCTTATGATTAGGTGTTTTAACATAGCTAACTAGTAGTCTCACATGAATATTTGGCTTGTGAATTTTTAGATAGCCAAACATGTTTGGTGGTTTTGGGCTTTTATATAAAAGATATTTCTTTTCTTGTTGACTAAACAGAGATGTATTTTTAACTTCATTTTTAGTTTTGTCCGCAATGAATTTGTTGGGTCTCTCCTAATTTCTGTTAAATTTTCTGCAGCATTAAATCGTTAATTTTTATGTGATATGGGTGCCTATTTATAGCTACAGTTGTATTTCCTTTATCAGCTTTGGTAAAAACTAAATCATTTTCTGATATTTTATGCTGAATGGATTTTACAATAATTTTCTGGTTGTCTGACAGGTTGTCTGACATGTTGTCAGACAGGTTGTCTGTCCTGTCAGACAGGTGTCTGTCCTGTCTGCCTGTCGAATATTTAGACGGAAAGCAACCGCAATTCAATCTCTTAACCCGTCTTCACCATCATGCATTCAGAGGGGTCACTTGTACATGGTCTGCATGCTTTTAATAATACAAACATATGTCAATTCAATCTCTTAACACATCATTAACATTATAGATTCAGAGGGACCACCTGCAGGTAGCTTGCTATCTCTACACCTCTAAACGTTTGTTGGTTGTAGAAATGAATGGATATCCAACAAGTCAATATTAATATCAAATCTTTACATACAAATATACCAGATATTGAGCTGTTTTCAACTGGTGCTCCGCCAAAAGTCCACCCAGTATGTGACTGTTGTTGATGTTAATTGAGATGTTGCTTCCACCACATCTATGTGCGACTCTAAATGTGACACTGGCCTGTTGTTGTGATAGACAATCGCCACTTTAGTTTTTAAGTTGCTTACGAAAAAATCAGAAAATAATTTGTTTGTACTTTTCATAGAAATGATTGGATGCCCAACGTTGTTGTTGTTGTTGTTTATTGAGATGGTTCTTCCAGTACATCTTTAGAATCAAATCTTTGCAAACATATGTACCAGATAGCGAGTCGTTTTCAATCTGCGTTCCGCCAATGTTTATCAAGTATGTAGCGGTTGTAGGTGTTAGTTGAGATGTTGCTTCCGGCACATCTAGGGGGCCAGTATTCCGGCTCCCTGGAGATGACTCTAAGTGGGCTTCTTCGGTTAGAAAATTTAGCTGACTGTTGTACTAGGCAATTAACTCTTTTGTTTTCTTATTTTTTATATAACAAACTTTTAAATTTTTTTACACTATCCAAATTTAAATTACATACACACATAAAAAATCTACATCTCAAGGCACCTAGTTTAACTGGTCACGCGTCTAAGATTACTCCAACATAGCAGAGACGAGTTGATTTACGAGAAATTTAATGTTGCACTTCAAGACATTAAATTTGATTTGCTAGGTAAACTAGCTCGGAATATGAATGTTTGAGAACAAAATAAAACTTGAAAGCTACACCCCAAGACAATTGGTTTGAGTGGTCGCATGGTCAAGATTACTCTGAAATGATAGAGACCTGTTGTTTTTATGAAAAGACTACTCTTCAAGATATTTAGCTTGTATAGTTAGGTGAACTAGTTCAGAATATAAATGTTTGAAAATAAATAAAACTTGAAAGCTACACCTCAAGACAAATGGTTTGAGCGGTCACAAGGCTAAGATTACTCTGAAATGGTAGAGTCGTGCTGGTTAACGAAAAATTAAAGGTTGCTTCTCAAACAATTTAGTTTGCTTTGTTAGGTAAACTAGTTCAGAATATAAATGTTTGAAAACAAATAAAACTTGAAAAGCTATAGTTCAAGACAAATGGTTTGAGTGGTCACATGGCTAAGATTACTCTGAAATGGTAGAGTCGTGTTGGTTAACGAAAAATTAAAGGTTGCTTCTCAAACAATTTAGTTTGCTTTGTTAGGTAAACTGGCTCAGAATATAAATGTTTGAAAACAAATAACACTTCAAGGTTACACCTTACAACAATTAGTTTGAGTGGTCACATGGCTCAGATTGCTCTGAAATGATAGAGATAGAGACCTGTTGTTTTTATGAAAAAATTAAAAGGTTGCTTCTCAAACAATTTAGTTTGCTTTGTTAGGTAAACTGGCTCAGAATATGAATGTTTGAAAAGAAAATAAAACTTCAAAGTTACACCTTAAAACAATTAGTTTGAGTGGTCACATGGCTCAGATTGCTCTGAAATGATAGAGATCTGTTTTTTATAAAAAATTGAAGACGACTCTTCAAGACATTTAGCTTGTATAGTTAGGTAAACTAGTTCAGAATATAAATGTTTGAAAACAAAATAAAACTTAAAAGCTACACCTCAAGACAATTGGTTTGAGAATGTTTGCTAAAATACTGAAGAATACTACATTTCTGTTGAAATATGCTATATGGCTGTTGACATAAGCTATATGTTAGACTACTACAGATCATAGACTTTATATCGAATATGATAGTTAAAATACTGAAGAATATTACATTTCTGTTGAAATAAGTAATATGTTTGTTTAAGTAGGCTATATGTTAGACTACTATAGATCGTAGCCTTTATATTGAATATGATAGTTAAAATACTGAAGAATACCACATTTCTGTTGAAATAAGTAATATGTTTGTTGAAGTAAGCTCTATATGCTAGACTACTATAGGCCTGATGAAATAGATCAAAGGTTTTATAACGAATATGTTTGTTAAAATACTGAAGAATACTACATTTCTGTTGAAATATGCTATATGGTTGTTGACGTAAGCTATATGTTAGACTACTATAGATCATAGTCTTTATATCGAATATGTTTGTTAAAATACTGAAGAATACCATATCTCCGTTGAAATATGTTATAAGCTATACACCTGTTAACCAAAAAGACTATACTGAATACAAATACTGATGACCAACACATTTGCGATGAAATAATTTATAAGCTATACACCTGTTAAAAATACCTAAAAGACTTGAGTATTAAGGAACCGAACCTGTATCTCTATCAAAAAAATATAGTTTACTAAAAATTCAGAGTTAAATATAAATTTGACTATGTACTTTTACTAAAATAACTCTAAGTTAAACAAAAATTCTCAAAACTATTCCTGCTTTTTAGTTCTAAGTAAAAGACGTAAACACCTATCATCTGAACAGTTATAAATCGGATAGAATCCAAAATATTTTTCTAAGAAAATTCGCTAACATATTTAATTAATACTTGGAGAAAATAAAAACTCGACTTTGTTTGATATCGTTTACTAAAAAATTCAGAGTTAAATATAAAATCGATGATGTACCTTTCCTAAAATAACTCTGTTAAACAAATTCTTAAAAACTATTCCTGCTTTTTATTCTAAGTAAAAGACGTAAAAACCTATTATCCGAACAGTTATAAATCGGATAGAATCAAAAAAAAAATTTTTTTTTCTCAAAATAATCATTGAGGTCGTCTGTTTTACATAATATTAATAGAATTGTTAGTAACCTTTTTAAACCTCTAAAGGCTACATCTACCACAATATTGTGATCATCTGAAATATTATTAGGTTAATATATATCTATAAATATATAAGATGGAGCATTTTGCAGCTATTATTAATTCTCTAACCAAACTAAATTTCAACGAAAAATGTTGATCGTTGTTTTTAATTTGATACAAAGATGTTTCCTTTAAAAATAGATACAAGCATCCCGGAAATGGTCATATCTGTATCATTCAGGCTTGATATCTGCTAAAACGGTTAAATATGTAGTGAGTGCTGAATAGTGAACAAGTGCGACCCTCCATTCTTTCATAATGTAAGTATATTACCATCTTATTTTGAAAATAGCAATTTTTCTATATGTAGATACGTTTAAAAAAAATGTGACGTCCCAATTTTTAGCATATATGTTTTGAGTGTGACAAGACCTAGAACTTCTCATTTACTACTACTACTACTACCCCAGAAGTTTTAATATTATTTCCTCACATTAAAATCACTCTTATGTCTAATTGAAATTGAAGTTAACAACATTAATTGAATGTTGATTGTCTTAGTCCAAAACAGACCTAAAAAATACAAACATATAGGTGCTAGTATCCCACCTGTAAACAAACATTTAAGCTTGTCCTCTAGTGCATAAAAAGTTTGTACTAATTATCTACATCTATGTCAAACAAAATTTCCTAAACCTAATACCAAACTAAAAACTTGTAACCAACGTTTCCTAAATTGCTCGTATGCTAAAATCTGCTTCCTTAAACCCTCACACAAGGATTTGTAACCGTTGTTTCTTAGTTTACTGTTTAGTTATTCTTTGTTTGATGCTACCATATTAAGGAGTAAATATCAGGATTTGAACCTGGAGCAATTGTTTCTTAGTTTACTGTTTGCCAACGACCTCTGTGTGTTGTTTTTAGAACCCACCCATTAAACAATATTGCTTTCAAGCTTTTAAAATGCTAATTTTACTACTTCTTAAACCCTCACACAAGGAATTGAACCTATAACCATTGTTTCTTATTTTTACTCCAACGACCTCTGTGTGTTATTTATAGAACCTACTTCCTAAGCCGAGTATCTTAAAACTAAACAAGTACATCAGACCCTGTAACCATTGTTTCTTAGTTTATTCCAACGACCTCTGTGTGTTATTTTTAGAACCTACTTCCTAAGCCGAGTACCTTAAAACTAAACAAGTACATCAGAACCTGTAACCATTGTTTCATCCTCCTAAAATTACTCATAAGCTAAATTATTATATATGAGCCGAATACCTTAAAACTAAACAAGTTGTAAACATCAGAACCATTGTTTCACCCTCCTAAATTGCCCATAAGTGAAATTTTTTAAAGTCTATTTCCTAAGCCCTCACACAAAACTAAACATGTTGTAAACATCAGAACCATTGTTTCTTAGTGTTTCCTAAAATTGCTCGTATACTAATTTAAAAAAATCTATTTCCTAAACCCTTACACAAGGAATTGTAACCTTTGTTTCTTCGTATTTTTATTTGCCTCTATGCGTTATTTATAGAACCTATCAATTTTTTAATAACAACGAATATTGCTTTGTGCTATATAAAATATGTTAGCATTTCCTAATATAAATCATCACACTAAAAGTCTTGTATATACTAACCTAAAACAATAACCGTGGTCGTTTGCTTTATGTTTAATATTTATATAATATAAAAACATATTAATTCTTATTTTGTAAATCGTCCATTTGTCTAATAATAACAAAAACTTTAATTATGTTACATGTATGGTTTGTTTGTAATTAAAAGTCGTATATACCGGTCTAAAACAGTAAAGTAATAAGTGATTATATAGCTCAATGGGTAGCATCGTTGCCTCGCAGCTGAGTGTCGCGGCTTCGAAACTTGCCTGCTACATGTGACTTTTTTTTAAAATAATAATTTCTCTAGACGTAATAGGCTAGACACTTTGGAATGTTTGCAGGTTACATAACAAGGTGAGATGTGACGTCACGTCTCGCCCACGTGATCTCGGAACCTCCTAACCTCCTAGATGTCACAAAAAAAGCTTGGCGCCCCTTGTGAATCTCCCTAAATCTAGGGAAAAACAACCCCTATTTCGACTAAATTTGCTGAAAAACAGGTGTTTTTCTGGTGAATTATGGCGGTTGCCAGATCGTTTTTCCCTAGATCTGGGGAATGACATAAAAGTGGTCACAGAACCGGCAGTTCTACTCTACTGATGCGGCCTCGTAGGATGCCACTATTTTACCTTCTAGGGCCTCGACCTCGCTATCTAATGCCTCTATAGAGAGTCTTCTCCCCCCTGAGCTCCTTGGCGATCCAGCGAGGCCTGTTGCGTAGGCATAACAGTCGGTCTTCCTTGGATTTCCTATGGGGGGGAGCACTTTCACGGGCCACATCCAATTCAAAGCTGATCATACGATAATCAGGCATTGATATGTGTTCCGTCACCCTCCGTTATTCCTCTGCTTGCTAATGGGATGTCGATCACCTCTGTTTAATACCTCTAGGTTCGTTGTAGCCAAATAATCTAGTAGAGCCTCACCGCGTGGGTTGGTGTTTGTGCTGCCCCACAATATGTGGTGAGAATTGGCATCGCAGCCTATAATCAGTTGTAACCCATGCTCGCTCGCGAAATCGATATGCACCAATTCCTCCGCCTAATATTACTCACCTTATACTCCAGGACAACTGCTGTAGCGTCCCTGGACCCGAGCTGCGGCAGCAACATCACGTCCAGATCCCTTGACGACAATATGCATGTCCTAGGTTGTTCTTTTTATACTTCGCCACTAACTAGGATGTTGATGCCGATTCCTCTAAGCCCTCTCACTTGCCTCCTATACACATAAGGTTTTTGAATCAACACAACGCCGCCTGGACCGCATGCGAAGAGCTTTGCCAGCCCCCAGTGGCATCCCGGCTATGTTGTAGGTTTATCTGGCTCACCCGCAGTAGCCCCGCGAATTTAATCGCGATGCCGCCCGGGCGGAGACCTCCTCTGGTCAGAACCCGTCCGCGCGCCTGCCGCGGGCCGGGCGGAGGTAACCGCACTCCATGTCTGAACTCTGGTTACACTTAGAGTCACCAACTCGAAATACAGCCGCCAGCCTTGCCCGTCCAGCTCATGAGCCACCCCAGGCCCCACCGAGAAGACCAGACGCCATGCGTCAGGTCCTCCTGCCGTCTCCAGGTGCCGCCATTGCCCAACATTGAGCGAGCAGTTCTGGAGAGCAATCATCCTGACAACATCCTCTAGGTCCACGTTTTGACTTCTGAGCCCTCACCGCCGTACCGGACCAGCCGTTGAGAAGCCAACTCAGGGACTCGTCATCCTCTGCGGTCACCAAGAACCACCCTGGATCAATTATCCCCGAGTTTCGGAAGCGGAGCTGCCGAGATACCGACATTGCGTCCAACATCCCCGCCACCAGACTCCTCCTTATTGGCTCCGCCCCTTCCGTCAGGACTACGCCATCCCCCCAGTTGGAGGTGATGACCACCTGCATATCCCTGCTACCCGCAGGACCTGACGTTCCCGAGGCGCCAGGGCCCGCCCCAGTGGCCGGTGCCCCCCCACCCCCCCCCCCCCCCCCACATCACATAGCAGGCGTGGGGACACATTAGCCGCTTCCCCCACAGCCGCCGACGCACACCCGCGGCTAACCCTCTTGGCCTATCTCCGGCGGTGTTTCCCTTTCCGCCCTTGGACGCTTCGCGTACGCGCCCCCAGCTGACTTGAGCCAGCCTGGCGGCCCCGATACCAGAGAGCCTGATGGTCCTCCCTGAGGCGCCTTATCCCTCTTTTGTTTCTGCTTCTCTACCTAATGCCCGGGAGGCGCCGCAGGGGTAGAGCCTTTCGGCCCCTCCCCCACACTGCGACCCTCGTCCGTCCCGTCGGCAGGGCAATCTCTTTCACTACCTTACCTCTCGCCGCACGGTGTCGTCGTCGCAACTACCGCCAGGCCGCCAGATCGTGCAGCTTCGCAGCCTTGACGATCCCTGAGGGTTCACCCGGCTCGGAAGCAGCCCGACAGGTCGCAGAGACAGAGGAGATTTGCGGCGGCTGCACGTCCTGCGAAGCCACCGCTTCCGAAGCAGCTTACGCCTCCAATACCCCCCCGACGACATCGGTGCCTCAGATCCTCCCTCTCTCGCCTCCTTTTATGGGCTCTCCACTTCCTTTTTCTTTCCCTCCTGCGCTTCCTTCGCGACTCCCCGTCTTCGACCCTTCCCATGGACACGTCCATGGGCCCGGCCGGTCTCGCAGTCAACGACGTTCGCTCCTCGTCGCTCCCCTTGGCAGCAGTGTCCCCGACGGAACCGTACGGTTCCACCCTGAACGCCAGGCCGGGAGAGCGGAGGAGCGTTTCCTCCAGCTCCCTGCAGGAACTGCTTGGAGGGACACGGATCTATCTACCTTCTGCCACCTCGCTGGTCTTTGGCACGTTACGATCTTCTGTTTGATGACTATTCATGGTTGCTAAATTTGGGTTTTATGTGTGATGGTGTGCTTATGGTTTGGTGAGCGTAAAAATGCGGGAGATCACCCTACCGCGCCCCGGCGCTTCATCCATGATGAGACTTGATTCCGTTAAGAGCGGCTCTGTGGCCACTCCGTGGCGACCCGAAGCGTGCAGCTAACCCCCTGTTCCGGAGCTACCCCGTAATGCTGACACGATCGAGCATTTTTGGAATGGATGATAGGGCAGCCCCCTACGCCGGTCAAGGCAAGGGTGGGCCCCTGTACTGTCCAAACGGCGCCAGATATGCCGGACCTGGTTTGCACAGCGCTGCCAGTCCAGAGCGGGCGCCGCTCGGAGTCCCTCCTTGGAGTCCAGGTTAAAGCCCGAGAAGCCCACAACCCAATCTATGTGTGTCGTGTCTGTGTTTGTATGCGTGTGTGTGGCGTGTCTGAGAAGGAGTGAGACTTTAGTAGACCTGGACGTTATTCCCATTGCCGACAGTCGCGCCAGGGGTGGCACATAGAGTCAGCCTCTAGGAGTCCAGTAGCTAAGTCACGCATCAATCAATCAAGAGAATGATCAGCGCACGACCAGACCGCAGTCCACGTAAACTAATAAAAAATCACAAAAAGTACAGCAAACAAATAAAGTATATATATATATATATATATATATATATATATATATATATATATATATATATATATATATATATATATATATATATATATATATATATATATATACATGTTGCCAGATAATATCGAGTATTTAAAGTGCAAGATTCCGCAAGAAGTTAAACAAATAAATTCTCAGGTTTTGCAAAATGTTCTAGAATACAACTAGAAACCACCCTGCATATTCTAAAGCAGTGAATGATTTACAATTTTTTTTCTAAGAATAATTCGTATGTAGTATATATAAAAATTCAGTTACAAACGGTTATTTAAAAAAAGGGAATTATCTTTTAAAATACTAAAGAAGGGCAAAAACTTGTAGGAGTTTTACCTCTTGCAAGCACGCACCACTTTTTACGGTAGCATACGAAGAAAAATAATAACTGACGGTTATAAGCATATCGTCGTAATTCTGTTCGATTTTATACGTCTTAAAGTACAGGTACGTAATAACGGCTAATTACTCTAAATCTTTCAATTTTCACTTTTTTAGTTAGAATCATTTTCTATTGTGCAACTGTTAAATTTAGTTGTTCGTTGCTACGATATAGTAATATTTTGTTTGTTCCTGAGAACGGTCCACGCTTACTAGATAACAGTGCACCCTCGTATTAATTGGGTCAATTTTAATTTATAAAATAATAGGTTTTGTAATTAAAAAGCGTTTGTTACTTATATGCTTTCCAACCATAAATAACTAGATTATTGCAAAACGTAGTAAAGCACCTTTTTTTACACCCTCTTGAATTTATAATTATTTTTTAACAATTTAAAAAATGCCAGTGCCAGGTGAGGATCGAATTTTTGTTGGAATAGACGATTTGGCACGTCCCGGATCAAGGAGGGGTTACAGACGACAATTTCCCTCAGTAACGCCTATTTCATCACCTGTTCATCGTTGGAGTTCAAACTTCAACGACTCTGTAATTAGTGTTTTAGTGAATGTTACCAGAATGACACGCCCGTTTTAGGCTCTATTTCCTGGTTATGGTAAAAATTCTCCCTAACGTACGTTCGGATCGACCGATTAGAAAATGGAATAAACGTAAATATTGAACGGAATGCTTACTTTCTATTCAATAGCAACGCCACAAAGCGTCCCCGCTGCTTTAATTCTTTGTCATTTGAATAATTTGCATTTCAGTTGAGATGTGTTTAATAAAAGCTGTGGGTGGTAAATTCAGATTTGGATTAGTTGATTCACTCACATATATTCCGAAATAAACTACGTTCTGTAATGTAACAAATGGTGCAGGAAAATAATGGAAACTAACCTATATATGGGCATTTGTAATCATTCTCCATTGATGTACTAAACGCTCTTTGAGTGATGATTGTCGTTAAGTGATTTACATTAGTGTAAAAGGCACTTATTGAATTGCTTGAAATGCATTTTGTTAGAAGCATTATTTCCTACCTTGGAATTTAGTTACATATTTGTCGTAAATATGAGGCTAACTATCCTATTCAGTTATTATTTCATACATTATAGGTGCCTGCGGTGCTGAGCCTTTCTGGTCTAGACAGGTCGAGCAGAAGTGGATCCGTCAAAGCATGTGCCTAAGTCAAAACAATGAAATAGTGTAAAAGCTTCCTAGAAACAAGCACGAATTTATAATCATAAAAATATAATAAGAAGGTTTATATTCGAAGTGACATTCCTTTACAAGAACAACAAATTTTTACATCGCTACTAATGCATGGCAGTTTATACCATAAGATATATCTTTATATATTATATTCTATAAAATCTGAGCTTTGAAGATAAGCATGTAGTTCCACAGAAAGTTGTGTGAGATGGCATAGAGGTGTATTAGGGTGGGTCCAAAAAAATCTTTACTTTTTTTTCAATGGCTATAGCGCCAGAAACTTTCCCCTAAGGCAGACAAGTGAAATAACAAAAAACGAAAAATCTGATATCTTCCGGCCACACGTGACCCTTGAAAACTATTATAAACTGAGAGATGAACAATTGTTGGTAAATAAGAAAAAGTAGGTTTTCCATTGAATTCAAAACCTACAGCTCTCTTGATGGGTGGAGAATAGCACGGAAGAGGTGAATGAACGAGAAAAATCATAAACGTTCCTGTATTTATTCGTCTTGCCAAAAAAACATTTTCAACACTAGGACTCAAATTCTATATAATTCATAATAAAATACTGAGTTGTTAATAAATGTTACAAAAAAATAGAACACTACGTCAAAAGTCTACACTAATTATTTAGGGTATTTGTCATTTTATTTATTTTTTACCTTGAAAGAAGCGCTGTTCTAATGAACCCATCCCATAGTCACACACAGCGCCCGACTATTGCGTATGAGAAAGAAGAACACTAGTCCCTCACTCAAGAACCAGGATTTTTATACATTGGCCATATTTAACCTTCTGCGAAATCTGCAAGGAACATTGTTGATAGCGTCATTGATAATTTGTCTACGCGGAGGTTTCCTCTTGACAAGCTTGAAGTAATTGGATGAGGGTACTGCAACCAACACAGGTTCGAGAATCGGCGTAATTCATTTGAGGGAACAACACGTGAAAGGGTCACTTCAGTGGGCGGTGTGTCTTTTGCATTTTACTGGGCTGCCATTTATTTCAAAGTCTTGATGGCAACACAACTGACCACAACTCACTTTTCTGGTCCAATTAGCGGATGTGAAAAACTTTAGCTGGTAAATTTCGATATAATCCAGTACCCGATACCTGAAATCGAACTAAAACTGCTGAGCAAAGATCAGCAATACGTGCTCTGCATTTGTACTGCTGTGAGTTAAGGTAAATGTTCGAAAGACTTGTTGTCTGGTTTGGCCTAAGAAATGCGAGTACGTTCAGATGGCCGAAAGCATGTTTTTGAAGCTATGAGACCTCCTCAGTTCCTTCCTGAAAAGTTACCCCGAAAATCTACTTTTGTCCATGATTGTTGGGGAAAGAAAGCACATCAGAGAGTTGAGGCTCAGAAGAATAGTAAAGGCTAGAAATAAAGTTTATAAAGGAAAGTCAATTAAGAGCCTTGTCACACCAAAACTGAATTTGGCCATCACTGACTACATCGAAATGATTGGTGATCTAAGCTTTTTTCCCTAAGAACAAATTTTACAACTTTGTTATATTATAAAGATTGTGTATTTGTAAAAACATTAGCTATATAATTTTTTTATAACAAGATCGGTCGCGAATGTTGAGATAACTAACTAGCAAATTTTGTTACAAGATAACTGAAAATTAAAGTGTATTATAAAACATAAATGTTTTACCTATTTATATTAGGTTCAATCTTGTATAAGCATATCAATTTAAACAATTTGGTAACTAAAAAATTTCATTTTTTGTACTTTATTGTCAGTATATTTCCGCGACCATGGCTAATCACCGACGCCAGGGAGCAGTTTCACCTCACTATCCTGGGAATTTTAACGAACTCCTGCCTTTCTGTAAACAAAGTAGGAATATTTAACGTGTCCAACATCGCATTGACACGGAACCGACGGCTCTACGCCCCCTCCGAAGAGCGGAACGTGTAGACATTCAACTTGTTCAAGTACAGTTTGTACTGAAGAAGTGAAAGGGGAACCCTATAGAAATCGCACCCAACACCCTTTGCTTCAAAGGCACACGTTCTTACTCCTGGACCACCGTGGCTCAAACAAAATAGGTTAGAAATACACAGGTATTAGCAATAGTCAATAATATATTATAAAGAGTTTGAAGTTATGTCTATCGATTTGTGGTAAATGTAGGTAAGCAGTTAGTCTCCATAAAAATAACGCCCCACAAAAAAGAATGTTTTGTCTTGTCAAGTCAATTATGGATCGATTAAAAAAAATGCGTGTGATTTTAAGGAGGCTTATTACTATAAATTAATACAGCTGATACTAATAATTTTATTAAAATTATTAGTTCTGATAATGCATTTAACTTTTTGCCAAAAAAATAATAATCGTGTATTAAAGAAAATCTTCGTCTCTGCTTGTGCTTGTAAAAGACAATAATATGGAACGTTAATTGATTCAGTCCAAAAATTCTTACCAAATATATTCGCTGGACTGTCCCTTCCGTTTACTATGTGAAGATTTTAACTTGTGATGAGTGAGTTGAGTACATTGTAAAGCATTAAATCCACCAGAACATATTTTTTAGACATAACACACCACAAATAAACTAAACAGGCCGCTAAAAACAATTAACAAGGTTCTTTTTGCAATAAGTTTGCACAGTTTATTGATCTTCTGATGAAGGTAACTAGGTTAGCGATACCGTTGTTAGGTCTAAAAAATGTATTGTGATGGATTGAATTTTATAAAGTGTAGTTGTTCCTTCCGGTTTTAACATTTTGACAAATACTTCTAGATTTGAAAATGTTTATTTTTTCAGTTTATTTACCAAACAAATAAACGTTTAATAAAAACTTAAATTTCGCATCCACAGCTTAGTCATTTTTTAATTCCCTTTAGATTAGCTGTTGGTAAGGTACATGTTAAGGATATGAAAGAAAATTTCTTGCTTCTTTATAAAAACTTATAATGAACTTATATTACTTAACCCAGCGTTGTGGAGACAGTATAACGAAATATATAAATGAACTGTGATAAATGTAACGTAATATGACACAAATTATCTCAGGGCTTGGGTTTAGGCACTTGCAGTTGGTAGGTTTTAAGAGGTACAAATAAAATCAGGTATTATGAATAAAATCAGTTTATTTAAAAGGTTATTGACTCTATACAATGCAGTGAATTAAATTTAGTAAATTGGATAAAAGAAAAATATGACTCGATTACTTATAACACTGTAAAATGAATTGTGGAGCACACTCTACAAAAGAAAAAGAAAGCCACAGATAAATAGTGTACTTAACTTTCAGCTTCAGGTTGAGGGGGCTCCTCCCTGGCGATGGTATTCAGGGGGCTCCTTACTGATGTTGTATTCAGGGGGCTTCTTACTGATGTTGTATTCAGGAGGCTCCTTACTGATGTTGTATTCAGAGGGCTCTTGACTTACGATGTTCCCTTCAAGGGGCTCCTTCACTAACGATGGTGTTGAAGGGGGCTCCTTACTTACGGTGTTGTTGAAGGGCTCTTTACTAACGGTGTGCCATTCGGGGGCTCCTTTACGGTGTTGTTACCAATGGTGTGCCATTCAAGGAAATCCTTCACTAACGATGGTGTTGAAGGGCCCTTTACTTACGGTGTGCCATTTAGTTAGGCATGCTGTTTTCCCACCAAAATTTAGTTGTACGATTCCATCTCTTGGTCGATTCAGAAGAGCGCGTGGTATGCCTTGCAAGCGTATATAAAGATTCGCTTATCGCAGACACGTCATAAAATTGGCTCGAACGTAGGCGGGTTTCCATGAGTTGGGTGCGGTAGAGCAACCGACCGCCGAGTTTGACGTCACTGAAGGGACTTGGACGCTGACGTCACAAAAGGGGTTGATTCAGAAGCTTAAAAGTCAACGGCGTTGACACGGGTGACATGTCCCGCTTATTAAATACACGCGACATGTTACACATCCCGATGGCCAGGGTAAGAAAAATTTGGAACAAAAAAATTTGGAACAAACGGATATAAGAAAATACTAAAAAAAAAACAAAGGTGTAAACAAATGGAGAAAGTTTTTATCTCAATGGGGATGTTGCCTAAAAGCAAAATAAAAGATCGAACACATGACCGCTTAGTATGCCACCGAAACCAAAACTCTTTTGAAGGACTCAGCAACAGGACCCAAGTTCATTGATAGCTGCAATTATCTTTCAAACGGGGATTGAAGCGAAGCAATTAGTAGCAAAGGAAAGTCTGAAGGACTTGATAGAACTATATTAGTTCCGATGAGTCATCAAAATCATCCTGAACCATTTTTAAAAGGCTACCATTCAGAGTGGTGAGTTTAAAAAATTAAACAATCGTTAAAACGAAATTTACAACAAAACACCCCAACAGGGTGAGTACTAAAAGGGAAGTCTGAGGGACCATACCCAAGGAAAAGAAAAACTTTGCAAATTAATAAATTTGCCTTGAAACATACAATCATGGAGACATGATGGACAAGTCTGCAGCTCGTTTGAGGAATTCCTTTGGCACAAACTGAAAACAACGACGCAACAAGGTTGAAACTACCTGTTCGTACCTTCCTGGACAGTGCATACCCCGCCAGAAAACTCGAACATAGGTACGCCAACTTATACTTATGGGAATTGAAATGGATTTATAAAAATATTAATAAAATTTAAATGAAGTTAGTTAATGGAAAAATTACTGAAAAGTTTAAGTAAATTCATAATAATTGAAGAAAATTTTAACGAAGTGAAATAAGTTAATGAATAGATTTAATGAAAGGTATTGAAGGTTTAAACTTGAATTAATAATGTTGGTTTGTGAGAAGAAAGAATGATATTGATTGAGATTGACATGTAGCGAAAAGGTTTGAGAGAAAAATTTATTATGTGGAATTTAATTAACAGATTGAATGGATCAAATGGATAGAGAACAAATTGGCGTAGGGTCAGTTTGCTGCGTACGATCCCTGAGCCTTAATAGATTATTGAGCATCAAAGTTGAATTCCAACAAGCAGAAAGTATTGCAGAACTAAAAAACAAATAATAATAAAAGGCGCCAGTGAAGATTGATTCTTCACGTTCAAGATAAGAAATGGTGATCTTGCCCATAATTTACGACCATCCGCTGTTGCTCTGTTGACATGACATATGCTCGCCACCTATACAATAAATCGACATACCTGTCATCATCACACTACTTGGTCAAAACCAAATGACATAGTCAAGGGATGCAGGCAAAACAAAAAGAAAGTTAGAAATGAGCTTAATGAATCTTAACATGAATGCTAATGGTGAATAGACATATTTCACTGTGTTGGTAAACGAGATTAAAATTATAAAGTTCCAGAACCAAGCCAAGTAATTTCTCTTTAAAGAGAATAAAAAACACATATGTATACATACAGAAGTATGGATACAGATCTAACGCCAAAGGCAGAGGTAGGTGCACCGGAGGTTTCTCCGAAATCCTCCTTAAGGCGCCAAATTAATATAGGAGCACTACTGAGAGGTTCAGGGAAACAGAACGTACACCAGCTCAGGCCTCTAACTTAATTTCAACGCTCCTGGATGACTTCCAAAAAAAACATGTCCCCGAGACAAAACAATCTCTATATAACTACTATTTTGTAGCAAAAACGCCCCGACACGCTAAAATACAACTGCTAAATGCAGCATCCAGAGCAAGATACGTCATGGGCACCAAAATAATACTGCTAACAAAGACAGTAATCTAAAACAATAATGCTAATAATAACATAAATAATAAGAAACTGGCTGGTCTGAAACGAAAATCGGTGATTACACTGTATGAAGTGGAGTAAATTTCTGACAACTTAAATGGTACATTTTGTACCTCAACACAGTGAAAATGAGACTGACGAAATGTCGCAGAAACAACAGGGGAAAGAATTGAATTAAGTCAAGTGAAATGGATGGTCTATTTGAAGAATAAACCCCGCAGACAAGATGTGCTGCCAATTAGATATACTGGGTCATTATGTATCTAATGTAGTATGGATGCAGTTTAGCGACGTACCACAGGTCGAGATAAAAAACTTGGGACGCAGCAAGTGCGTTATGGTAGTGAATTTTTATTAAATGCTTCAAATTTAAATAACTCAATTTTCTATAAACTTAGAGAGTTTAATTTTAATACGTAGTAAGGTCTTTCCTAAGGCAAGATATCCACAAAATTTAATTAAAATAACGTTGTAATTTTCGGAGAAAAAAAATTTTTTCGAAACAAAATTTAAAATTTGAATAACTCAATTTTCTCTAAACTTAGAAAGTTGAATTTTGGTACGTAGTAAGGTTGAGACAACATATATAGTAAATTTCATTAAAACAGCTTTGTTACTTTCGGAGAAAATTTTTTTTTTTCGGAAGATGACTCAAAATTTTTCCGGAAAACCCCGTCTGATTTTTCTGGATAACGAACTCATCCAAGCCATTAATAAAAGAAAGGCACTTGCCAAGTTTCATCGAAATCGGTTAATTATTTTTTGAGTTATCATATATATATATATATATATATATATATATATATATATATATATATATATATATATATATATATATATATATATATATATATATATATATATAAACATATAAAAATTAAACCTATTTACAAATGAACTTTAATAAGATATTATGCTGTGACAATACCTCTCTCAAGCACCCTAAAATATAATCAAAATGTGCACAGTTATATATGTTTTATTTCTTTTTCCCTTAGTCTTAATACACTACATATTTTATGACAATCGATTTAATTTACTTATTTAATTTCATAAATAGTCGGTTAATAGTGACTTGGAATGAAGTAGACACCACATCTTCAAACATATTAAGAGAATATGAGTAAATCAACAGCAACTGGGAATGAATTCGGTCAGTCCCCCAGCCACGTGGTTAAAAAACACTGGCTGTATGAGTGATTACAACTCTACCTCTAAAAAGACTGTAACAGCGGCAGAAGCAGAAGTCAATGGAAGCCGTGTGTATTCCGGAAGAAACTATTGACTATTAATAACAACAATTGACTAAAAACGCTGCGAGTTGTAAGGAAAAAAATAATTATACTACAGAGGTGATAAATGATAATAAATTACAATAGGGTTATATATAATCGTAAATGCTTCCAATGATTAACAATCAGTGAATTCAGTATTATTGACATTTCTCTGAAACTTAAAAATGAATTTCATGAGTCAATGACAATAAGAGAAGCATTGACTAACCAACAGCAACCACATACTTGAACTATGATTTAAACATAAATGTTTCAAATTTGAATAGCTCAATTTTCTGTAACCCTAGAAAGCTGAATTTTGGCACATAGTTAGGTCTTTCCCAAAGCAACATGTAGCCCAAATTTTTTCGAAATTTTCGGAAAAAAAAATTTTTTTGAAAGAAAACTCAAAATTTTCCCGGGAAACCTCGTCCGATTTTCCTGGCCAACGAACTCATCCAAGCCATTAATAAAAGAAAGGCACTTGCCGAGTTTCATCGAAATCGGTTAATTATTTTTTGAGTTATCAGACGGATACATACATACATACATATATATATATATATATATATATATATATATATATATATATATATATATATATATATATATATATATATATAAACATATAACAATTTAAACTGACCCCGGATATGGGTTCTAGGGGTCCTAATTCGCGCTCATTTGAAAGAATTTTTGCAAAGTCTCACCATCGATACCTCTCTATTAGTTAATTTTGTTAATAAAAAATTCACTAAAAAGTTGCATTTAAACGTGATTGGGTCTCAGTTTTACAAACTGCTCAGGTCGAATGGCATTAGAAATTAGAAACAAATTGCATAAAGAATCAAGAAAAAAATATGCTGAAATAAATGGGAAGTCTAAGATGTCGCCTACATAATGTGATGAATCTGATTTCAGATAAAAAGTACCTGTTGTGTCCTGGTATCTTTCAATCCCCACCCTTAGTGAGACTATCCCCGTGAGAGTTGGCGGCCAACGTCACAGCGACAAGAGAGCTCAACACTTCATCACTTTTGCATCGGCCGGCGACCAGTCAAGACCGTAACCCGAGCGGTTCCAACCGGGTCCCGGCGATAATTAGTCACCAGTCCATACAGTTTCCGGGGCATTGTAGCGGTACGTGAGCCTCATTGTAGGGAGGAAGCACCAACCTCCCGATGAGCAACGGACCCGTGGCCTAAAGTCGGTACGTGCGCCTCGCGTACAGGAACCCCTCTTGCAGCGAGCGACGGACCCGTGGCCGGAAGAACACCACGTGCTTGTTAGTCTGCATTGTTAACTAGACAAGTGCATCACCGTGGCCACCCCCCTGAGGACGACGCCCCCAGCTATCAGCCTACCTATCTCAGTCTCCCACTGTAAGTCACCTTTTTGTTGTATTGTTATTGGGTTACAACACCTGCATTTACTTGTATTTAAATTGGTAATATTGTAGAATTAAATTGTTATTGTTTTACCACGTGTAGTTATTACAAATCTGTACCTACAAAGAACAGTTCCTCTGGTAATTCATGCTAACCCATCTGAAACGTACATTTGGTCCTATCGAGCCACATTAATTTGAATCAGCGCTATTTTGTCAGGTCATTGATTTATTTATTGTTTGTATAAGTGAGGAATTGTTTATGTTTGTGCAGATTTCGCGATATTATGCAGTGCTAATTTCATTAAGTATTTCCTGTTGTGTGTGCCATTTCGTAGTAATACTTGTATTTACGACAATATATGTGGTTCGTTTTCTTGTTTCATCTCTTGCCGGGTGCATGTGGCTACATTTTATTGAAGTAAATCGGTAACTTCCCTTTAAGTAATCGAAAATTAGTTAGTGCTTGTATAAACGTAAAATAGATTCACAATAATTTCCATTTGGTTTTGTCGTTTGTACTGGTTTATGTCTTGATTATACGCTTGTTGCAAACCCGGTGATCGTGCTTTGGTATTTAAACACGTGATTCATACCCCATCGGATTAACTGAAGAATCAGCCGAAGAGAAGATGAACACGTTGTTTGAGGAAAGTGTTACAGTTGACGGTATTGTTAACAAAATTGAAACAATAAAGCGCCAACTTTCTGCTACGGCTGATAACCCAGGCACCCCCCTGGCATTTAAAGACGTTCCGTCCAGCCTCCCATCCGAAGTGGGAAGTTCAGTTTCACAAGAAGGTTCGGGAATTTCCAAGAAATTTTACGTTAGGCTCCCCAAAATTAATATTCCTATTTATGCAGGTGATTTAGACACGTGGGCAAACTGGTTTGATTTCTTTAAAACCCTAATCCATGAAAATGAATCTCTCGCTAACATAGAGAAGTTCCAATATATGATTTCGTCTTTGTCAAAAGAACCCCTGTCTTTAGTAAGACATTAACCGCTTTCCTCAGATAACTACCATATTGCATTTGACTCGTTAGTAGAAAGGTATCAGAACGATAGGGCTTTAGTAACGCCCTACTGGAACAATATCTGTAACGGTCCCAAGGCAACAACTGACTCCCCACAGGAACTTAGGAGTTTACTTAATTCCTTTTCAGAGAATATGCAAGCTCTTAGGCAATATCCAAACGTTAATCTCTGGGATTTTACCCTTGTAAATTGGTTCCTTCAAAAATTAGATTCCAGCTCTCGGAAAAGGTTTGAGATCAAATATGCTGATGTTTCCATCCTGTCATTTCAAGAACTTAAACAGTTCATCTCCGACCAGTGCAGGGCATTAGAAGCTAACTCCCTTGTCACTGGACACATCCGTCAGAGAGACACTTCGTCACGTGTCGTAAATAAACCCAAATCTTTGGTTGCCAACGTGGATCAACGCACGGATGGCACATCTGTCCAAACGGCTAAATTAGAGTCATGCCCTTTCTGCCAAGAGCTACATTTCGTATTTCGTTGTCCAAAATTTGTTGACATGCCATGTAGCGACAGAAAAGCAGCAGCACGAGGCAATCGTCTTTGCTTTAATTGTTTGCGCGGCTCACATATGGTCAAGCAGTGCAGGTCTGTGTCAACTTGTCGAACATGTGGCAAGAAACACCATACCCTTCTTCATTCTGATCAACCTGACCCCACAAATGCCACAACCATGTTTTCAAGGTTTCCTGGTTCACAAACAGCTCTCCTAGCGACTGCGCTTGTGGAGATCAGAGATAGTGCTGGCTTTTACTATCCGTGTAGAGCCCTGTTGGATACGGGTTCTCAAGCCTCCTTCATAACGCAACGCTGTGCCCGTCAACTTGGTATGCCTCGTACACGCACCCGTGTCGCCGTGTTAGGTATAGGAAACTCTGACACTAGTTCCACATGCGGAGTAGCGCAGTGTTGCATACGCTCTCGCATCTCGCCTGTTAGTGAATTTAAAGTAGACACTATAGTGCTTCCCAAAATATGTGGTAACCTTCCAACCACTCCATTGTCCCCTAAAGAGTGGCCACATCTTCAGGGCCTTCAACTTGCTGATCCCCACTGGCACAAGCCGGGTTCCATTGACATGTTATTGGGGGCTGACATCTATCCACAGCTAACCAATGGTGGGCAACTCCTTTCGCCTTCAGGTGTCGAAGCTCCTCTTGCTTAGGTTGGGTCCTCATTGGTGCAATTTCCGGTTCACCATCGGCCACAGTAGGTTCCTTTTTCACGTGGTTGGAGTTTCCAGTCGAAGAAACTTTAAGGAAATTTTGGAAAGTGGAAGAGGTTCCACCTGAGCTGCACTTATCCGAGAGTGAGAAATTGGCTGAAAAACTTTTCACAGCTACGCATGATCGTGACTATAATGGTCGCTTTAGCGTTCGCCTTCCTTTCGGTACAGAGAGACCCACCTTTTCAAATTCAATAAGCCAAGCAAACCGTAGACTAGCATGTCTCGAAAGAAAATTACAATGCCAACCCATCCTCGATGGTCTGTACAAGGAGTTTATGATGGACTACCTCACGTCGGGACACATTTCTCTATTAACAATGGCGCCACCAGAAACTGAGTCCTATTTCATTCCCTACCACGGTGTTACCAAGGTTGACGGTAACACCACGAATATTCGAGTAATCTTTGACGCCTCCGCCAAAGACTCAACCGGTGTATCCCTTAATGACACGTAGCTCGTTGGTCCCAAACCTCAAACTGATATGTGTTGTTTTGTTGAATTTTCGCCTTCATAAAGTCGCATTTACCTGCGATGTCAGGCAAATGTACCGCCAGATCCTTATTGCCGAGGATCGTCGAAATTTTCAACTCATTGGATGGAGATTTTCGCGAGATAACCCTATCCAAACGTATCGATTGAACACTGTGACCTATGGTGTCTGGTCATCCCCTTTTTTGGCCATCCGCACTCTTCATCAATTAGCTGACGAGGGAGTCAGTACTCACCCCCTGACAGCTCAGGCACTTCGTTTAAATCTGTATGTTGATGACATGGTGTGCAGTTCGAGCTCTATTTCTACTGCTAATGAGTTGAAAACACAACTAGTAGATCTTCTAAACAAAGGTTGCTTCGAATTAAGGAAATGGTCCTCCAACAAATCGCAACTGTTGGAAGGTATTCCTACTGCCCATTGTCGAACACATCCTCTAAGTTTCGAAGAGAATTTTAACGCAGGAGTTAAGGTCCTTGGTTTGCAGTGGAACGCCTCGGTAGACACCTTTTTAATCGGAGTTAAAGCAAATACCTCATCTTGTTCCAAACGCCCTATCCTGGCAGAGGTGGCTCGCATCTACGACACTCTGGGTTTCCCATGTCAAGTCATATGGTTTGATAAAAGCCTTATTCAGCAACTGTGGTTACTGGGAGCATCCACCCCCCCCCCCCCCAACAAACTTAACCAGCAACGGCTTAAGTCCCAGGCAGAGATGATGTGCCTATCGTATTTCTATCATTCATTTTGCAATCATTTATTCGGCTTTGTGAATTACACGCCTTGTGTGATGCATCCGAAACCGGATACGTCTTAGTCATACACGTCCGAGTTATTGACCCAAGAGGAGACGTGACTGCCCAACTTCTTATCGCTAAGTCCACAGTGGCACACGTTAAGGTCGTTTCAATCCCTAGATCAAAACTGTGCACTGCCTTTCTACTGTCAACCCTCAGGTCTTTGTTCTCCGCACTCACGCAAAGTGGCTTGGAGCGACTCCACTGTCGCACTTAGCTATATATGATCGTCACCTCGCATGGTTTAAACTCGCTGCCCTCATGCTCCACGTGGTGGGCGGGGCCTTCCTTCGTTAAGCTTATGTTACTATTGGTCTGGTAACCCATCAAACTATGTCCGTTGTCCCAGCAGTAACCATCGTTAGTTTTAGTTTTTCAAGTAGGTTTAATCTTAGGTTAACAGTTTAGCCCATCTATGACACCTCACATGGTTTAAAGTCGCTGTCCCCATGCTCCAGATGGTGGGCGGGATTTCTTTCGTTCAAATCATGTTACTGTTGGTCGGATGACAAATCAACCTGTGCCCCAACAGTAACCACTTCTAGTGTAGTTTCTTCAAGTCAGTTTAGTTTTAAGTTACCATCTGTATTGTCTATATGTATATGTGTGTTTATATGTGTGGGCGTGTGTGTGTAGATATTCGGATACGCAATGACTTTAGCAGTGACTTCGATTTTAAAGATCATGTCCTTTCTGTCTCGTCATACACTACCGATTTTTAACTTTTTCTCTTTCCTTAAATCATGCCGGGTCGTGATTTGGTGAGCGGTATGTTGTGTCCTGGTATCTTTGAATCCCCACCCTTAGTAAGACTATCCCCGTGAGAGTTGGCGGCCAGCGTTACTTGTTACCAGAGCTGTTGTGACAACAAAAAACTGTCATGAAAAATTAGAACTGTCATATCAAAATACATTAGACCAGATTACCACTCAAGTGTAATCGAGCGTCACTGACCAAGCGTAGCAGCGACAAGAGAGCTCAACACTTCATCACTTTTGCATCGGCCAGCGACCAGTCAAGACCGTAACCAGAGCGGTTCCAACCGGGTCCCGGCGATAATTAGTCACCAGTCCATACAGTTTCCGGGGCATTGTAGCGGTACGTGAGCCTCATTGTAGGGAGGAAGCACCAACCTCCCGATGAGCGACGGACCCGTGGCCTGAAGTCGGTACGTGCGCCTCGCGTGCAGGAACCCCTCTTGCAGCGAGCGACGGACCCGTGGGCGGAAGAGCACCACGTGCTTGTTAGTCTGCATTGTTAACTAGACAAGTGCATTGCCGTGGCCACCCCCTGAGGACGACGCGCCCAGCTATCAGCCTACCTATCTCAGTCTCCCACTGTAAGTCACCTTTTTGTTGTATTGTTATTGGGTCACAACACCCGCATTTACTTGTATTTAAATTGGTAATATTGTAGAATTAAATTGTTATTGTTTTACCACGTGTAGTTATTACAAATATGTACCTACAAAGAACAGTTCCTCTGGTCCTTCATACTAACCCTTCTGAAGCGTACAGTGCCAATACATTGCCGATGTTCAGAAGTCAGCAGTCTGAATAAAGGTAATGAAATTTTGAGGAATAAACGCAGTAACGTTGTTTAGCTGAAAGTCCAGAAAACATACAAATTTTCACAAAGTGCCCCAACAGGTAACTATAAAAAACAAATGCTCCAAACTAGTCGAAATAAATTGACCACAAAAACTTTACTATACTAAAAATATTTCCCATCTGAAAATCATTACCTCCCACAAGTAGTCAACTGTTTTGCCTTCCTAAAAATAAATCTACAAAACTATAGCGTCTCATCCCGGACTATATAAAACTATACGAAATACTAAACTATAAAATAGCCAGTAGAGACAAGGTACGATACATAATATATTCCAGCAAAACAAGTATAACACTGTAGGGAAAATAAGATGTAATCAGAGCGGAACTAATCAAAATTTCAACTAGGTAGAGCAATACTAATAACAGGACACTTAGTGAATCGAGCTGTAAATAAAGAAACACGAATAACGTGATTTCAACCAAATATAGAAAATTACTAAAAATTTCCAGACCTATCAAAACATAAACAACACATTGTTTTCGAAATAAATGATGATTTGTGAACTTATATCAAGACAAATTTAAATTTTAAATTGAATATTGCGTTCTCAAAGCGAAAAGATAAGAAACACCTAAAGGTTTCCAGCATTAATAATTCAATAATAAATATAAAAATGATAAGTAATTTATTATCCTCAATAAGTTCAGATAAAAGGCAAAATCAAATAACTGTAAATACTTTCCCAATCATTAGCAGCGTACTGAAATAAGGAATCCAATATTAAAATCAATTACAAAATACAATAAAGTAATTTATCTTGGCTTACAAATAAATTAATGTAAATTAAATAAATGTCAATGATGTTTTGATGAAAATTTTCACTGAAAAATTTATTGCCCTAGTTCAATAATTCACTAATAATTTAAGATTTTATGCTCTTTTGCAAAATGATTTATCATGACTGATATGAGCTCTAGATATGATCTCAAAAAAAAATACAGCTAAAAATTTCCATAAAATAAGGTAAATTTAAACATTTTAACTATGCAAGTAACGCATTTCATCAACTTAAGCGAACAGCATGCCACATAGGTCACCCCTCAGTTTAGTGATAGTAATGAATCATATAATATCACTGCATTGAAAGAAAATTTAATATAAAACCTGACATTTGCACATCTCATACCACCAACCGCAAGTTCCAGACGCCTGTCTAGGCTTCGGACCCACGTTGCGAGTGCCAGTATAATGAAAAATTATTTAACTGTAATAAATTCCCCACTGTGGGTGGCAGTATAATGAAATTATATTACTCAACCCAGCGTTGTGGAGACAGTATAACGAAATATATAAATTAACTGTAATAAATGTAATGTAATATGACACAAATTATCTCAGGGAGTGGGTTTAAGCACTTGTAGGTTTTAAGAGGTACAAATAAAATCAGTTTATTTAAAAGGTTATTGACTCTATACAATGCAGTGAATTAAATTTAGTAAATTGGATGAAAGAAAAATATGACTCGATTACTTATAACACTCTAAAATAAATTGTCGAGCACACTCTACAAAAGAAAAAGAAAGCCACAGATAAATAGTGTACTTAACTTTCCGCTTCAGGTTGAGGGGGCTCCTCCCTGGCGATGGTATTCAGGGGGCTCCTTACTGATGTTGTATTCAGGGGGCTCCTTACTGATGTTGTTTTCAGGGGGCTCCTTACTGATGTTGTATTCAGGGGGCTCCTGACTTACGATGTTCCCTTCAAGGGGCTCTTTCACTAACGATGGTGTTGAAGGGGGTTCCTTACTTACGGTGTTGTTGAAGGGCTCTTTACTAACGGTGTGCCATTCGGGGGCTCCTTCACGGTGTTGTTACCAATGGTGTTCCATTCAAGGGACTCACTAACGATGTTGTTAAAGGGCCCTTTACTTACGGTGTGTCATTTAGTTAGGCATGCTGTTTTCCCACTAAAATTTAGTTGTACGATTCCATCTCTTGGTCGATTCAGAAGAGCGCGTGGTATGCCTTGCAAGCGTACATAAAGATTCACTTATCGCAGACACGTCATAAAATTGGTTCGAACGCAGGCGGGTTTCCATGAGTTGGGTGTGGTAGAGCATCCGACCGCCGAGTTTGACGTCACTGAAGGGACTTGGACGCTGACGTCACAAAAGGGGTTAATTCAGAAGCTTAAAAGCAACGGCGTTGACACGTGTGACATGTCCCGCTTATTAAATACACGCGACATGTTACAAACTTTTGTCTCAAGATCGTACACAAAAAGTTACCAAGACTTTAATGATCAAAAATTTGTTACTTGAAAGTAACTAAGAAAAATTTAGTTTTATTGAAAACAAATCTGCCCTAACGGTTACTTAAAAAGTAAACTAAACACAAAAATATGTCACAATTAAAAATTCAACTCCTTTCTCCATCATAAGTGTGAGTACTTTTTGTGTCTGATAAATATTATCAAACATTCTGTAGAGAGAACAATACGTATTTAATGTGTGTCCCATAAACTTGGATAACTGTGTTATGGCCGCTAAATATTTCTTAGCATTATAAAATTAATACTTTCAGGTCTTTCCAGGATTGTGAGGTCAAACTGCTCTCTGGCGTCGGTGATTGGCCATAGCCACAATATATTCAATAATGCCTATTGGCGGTGCCAGGTGCCATTAAGCATAAATGTAGCCTCATCGAAAAAGAGAATATTATTTACAGAATTGGGACCAACATTGTACCTCTCCATCATAATTTTACAAAACTCCGACTTATTAGTTTTAATATATTCATGTGACCGTATTCAATTTGAGTACATGAATGTCTCATTGTGACGAATACAGAATAAACAACTTAAAGCTTACATCACTGAATTTTTCTCTTAAATGCTTAGTATAATCTGCAAAATACACAGACTGTTCCATTTAAAACAACAAAGTTGGTATTATTTCTCAGCCAACCTGTATAGTTACACATACTTTTTTTACATGTCAAACGTGTATTGAACTTAAATACATCAATGTACCAAGTATCAAAAAACATGTTCTGTAGTTTTCGAAGTATTAACAATTTTTTAAAATTGTTCTGAACAGCCATTTTTTCAGTGTGGAATGAAGATAGGAAAAAACTCCAAATACAATTAGACCGCAAATTAGATCCTGAAGTTTCCTGAGACACAAATTTGGTTCCATTGCGATCTCACGATGTGACCCGAGACATCTACTTGATTACCCTCATTGTGTACGACCTGCTCACGTTGATACTTTTGTTTGCAACAAAAACTAGTTTCCCAAATTTATACATTAAATCCAGGATGCATACTAATTGATGCAAACTGTTTTTCTCAGGATTACGATGATTAAAAATATGTGTTTCCTGTCGTGCACTGTTTTACTATTGTATAACAACCTAAGTATTTCCACTTTTTCAGCAATTGTATACATAATTTTCACGAATTAGAATACAATAGACATTGTGATGATTTTACGGAATACTTACTTGTCTCGTTTAAAGTAAAACAGGTAAGAAAGTTAAATAACATTCTTTAATTTATTGATATTTTGTCTTATTATTTAATTGATGATTTTATTGTAATATCCAAACCAAAATTTAAATAGTCGTATGTTGTCGTGAGCAAAATTGAGAAAGCTTAAAAATGAGGTGCAACTCAATATAGGGTGCCATTTAAAATTTAAGAGTACTTCACGCCCTGCCTAAAGTGTAGGTTTAAAGACACCAAAACTTACGTCATCATGTGTCCAACTTGAAAACAAAATGGTCTGTCTCAGCTTTTTTGTTGTGAATTCCGTTATTTTCCAGGTGAGAAGTTTTAATGGGCACACCTGTATATAATTAACACACACATGCATGCAGGTAAACAAATTATGATAATGAATACAAATTTCTATTTTTGTATGTTTCTGCGTATAAGTATCGTTTTTTAGATTTTAAGTGATTAATTAAACCAAAAATTTTGCAATATTACATTAATTGCAAAACAGATCCAATTTAAAAAATGTAGTAAACCCATTGGATTGGTCTTCCAAGAAGTGAGAGCTAATTTTTGAAGTACAAAAACAATTCATAATGTTCCAGCATTAATTAGTAAGTATTGCACAAATTAAGCAAATTGTTCCTTTTGCTTTTGATATGTATATATATATATATATATATATATATATATATATATATATATATATATATATATATATATATATATATATATATATATATATATATATATATATATATATATATATATATATATATATAATGTTTATACTTTTACTTTTTTTTTTACTTTTATACGAGTTTGAACAAATTGCACGTGCCTTCCTTTTGTAAGTGGCTTGGATAAATTCATTAGCCAGGAAATTCGTACCAGGTTTTCCGGGAAAATTTTGCATTTTCTTTCGAAAAATATTTTTACCTAAAAAGTAGAAAAGATATGGTAACCAAGTTTGGTACGTACGTTTACGATATTAAAAGGAAACGATATACCAAAATTTATATTTCTATGTTAAAAGAAAAAAAAAGTTATAAAAAAAAATTTGGTGCCAGATAATTTCTATGAAAATTCACCACCATAACGCACTTGCCACGTCCAGACTTTTTTATTTCAACAAGGAGTTATCCTTCTAGTTATAGAAGAGCTATCAACCGTAGTGAAAAGTGATGTCAGAATGGTGCTGCATTTTCGGTAAAAGCTTTAAAGGTTTTAATCGAAAACGGTCATTTGATATTTATTTTTTTACCAACCATTAAATGAGTCATTTACTATCATGAAAGCAAAATGCTTTTAATGTTATAAAATTTCTCCATTGTGAAATCTGTTTATTCTATGGGTGTGTGTTTTGTTTCTTTAACGTAGGTCTATTTCCGCGACTATGGCCAATCACCGACGCCAGGGAGCAGTTTCACCTCTCTATCCTGGAAATATTGCCTCTCTGTAAGGAGGGTAGGGATCTTTAACATTCAGCTTGCTCAAATTTAAGGCCAGAACCTCGGTTCACGTTAATGTTGCAGTTTGAACTGATAAAGTGACGAAGAACCCAGTACCCTTCGGTTCAGAGGCACACGTTCTTGCCCCTAAACCACCGAGGCTCTCTGTTCATTCTAAAATATGCCGCTACATTATGAACAAAACTAAGTAACTTATGAGATAAACGCTGTACCGCACAGTAAGACTGGTTAGAGACGGTAGCCATTTTGTCATTGTCAGCATGCTCTTAATTGTATATTGTGACGTACATCTCTGGAGTATACTCTCTAACCTTTTTTATCAGGATTCATAGCTCTGAATAAGATT
>OZ023267.1:87736905-87906905 GCA_964006375.1 Tillus elongatus
ACGCACGCACGCACGCACGTACGCACGCACCAACGCACGCACGCACGCACGCACGCACCAACGCACGCACGTACGCACGCACGGACGCACGCACGCACGCACGCACGCACGGACGGACGCACGCACACACACACACACACACACACACCTTATTAACGTGCACTGTTTGTTTTTACATAAAATACAACCTTAGTTAAACAAAAACTAGGGGGCCCAAAATGATCGTTTGCGGGGGGGCCCAGTCATCTTTTGTTCCGCCACTGGTATAACACTTACACATACAAGTATTATGATAAATGGAAATTTAAATTAAATGCATACAAATCACAAAATATGATTTTTTAAATAACTAGACAACGGTAAAATTTATACGCCACTTAAAATATGCAACCAAAATATTACAATTGAGGACTCCGTGAGATATTTTGGTGTACAACTTGATCAAAGGCTGAATTTTCACAAACCCCTAACTTTACCACAACAAAAAATCCGCATTGCAATCCGTACCATATACTCCATTCTAAATAATCCCCACCTTAGTAATATAAATAAAAAATATTATACACAACAGAACTAAGACCGATCATCACTAATTGCTGTCAAGCCTAAGGGGAAGTCTCAAAAGCAAGACTTCTTCCTGTGCAACGGTTGCAAAACAAATGCCTCGGATTAGTCACTGGTCGTAACATAAGTACTCTTCACTATGTAACACACATTCCAACACTTAAGGAACATGTAAATGTAAATAAAATATCTGAGAAATGTTTTATATTGTAAACTATTAATAACAAATTGACGGAAAACTTAACCGTCGTAAGAAACACCAGTGGTTTTAGGATCCAACAAAGATTAATCTTCCAAAATCTGCAACTTTTCAATGAAACAAAACACAATTTTAATTAAAAATAAAGTTAATAATTCCCATTATAAAAACACTTGCAAATGTATGTGGTAAATCTGAACTTGAAAATCAGTTCTCTGAACCAGGTTTGTCAGCAACTACATTTTCCTGAGAAATTCAAACAAAACTTATAGCTCACGACCCAAACAACGACAATCAGTTTGGGTTAGAGTATCTAATTATGTTGTATAGAGTTGTATTTGAATCTGAGAGATAGGCGCATTTATTTTATATATATATATATATATATATATATATATATATATATATATATATATATATATATATATATATATATATATATATATATATATATATTCTCAACCTATTAGGTGGGAAATATTAGAATATAAATTAACGTTCCCCGAAAGTACTTGAAAAAAATAATTGGTGTTTAAAAAAAGTCTCTTGGACCTATCCCTTTTACGTCCGCTGATCCATAGGGGTCGTTGTAGAGGTGCCTTATATTAAAAAATAGGCAAAAAGTAGCTAAGTTTAGAAGCAATTTCTTTATTAGCTTTAACAAACAATAATAGAAAGAATTAACAGATTGTAATTTTTTTGAATAAATAAAAAAGTAAGAAAATTATAGAGGCGTAAAATGCATCTTTCGAAAGCGACTTCAAGCAGGCTTACCTCATGTATATGTCAATTTTCGTAAAATTATCGTCTTGCCGCTTTTTCTGTATTTTTAGCGAATTTTCTTAGAAAAAAATTCTTCAAAGGAGGGCCTCTAGAACCTATATCCTGGGTCAGTTTCAATTTATATATATATATATATATATATATATATATATATATATATATATATATATATATATATATATATATATATATATATATATATATATATATATATATATATATATATATATATATATATATATATATAGCTATAGATAGCAAATATGCCAGGAAAATATTGTAATTTTTTTGAATAAATAAAAAAGTAAGAAAATTATAGAAGTGTAAAATGCATCTTTCGAAAGCGACTTCAAGCAGCCTTACCTCAAGTATATGTCAATTTTCGCAAAATTATCGTCTTGCCGCTTTTTGTTCTATATTTTTAGCGAATTTTCTTAGAATTTTTTTTTTCAATGAGCGCGATCTAGGGCCCCTAGAACCCATATCCGGGGTCAGTTTTAATTTTTATATGTTTATATATATATATATATATATATATATATATATATATATATATATATATATATATATATATATATATATATATATATATATATATATATATATATATATATATTGCTATGGTATTTTACTTAGGTGGTACTTCAGTGGTAGAGCATGAGAATTAAATAGCTGCGGATTTTCGCCTTTATTTATAATAAAGAAAAACCGCTAATATTGATGAACCTGAAAAAAATGCCGATGTTTATATCTTTCTCTTATCTCATGGGTACAGAGGTATATTGGGCTAGCCTTTTTTATTGTTTGATACATCTTATTCTAAAATTTTCATTAATCCAGAGTATTTCGAAAAAAATTTGAATTGAGTTCTTTTAATTTAAATTATATACTTAGACAATTAAAATAGCCTTATTTTGTCATATTATCATTGCGTTTTAGGTCAAAATCAACAGATAGAAGTATAATCTAGTATGTTTTATTATTTAATACTAATAATTTGGTTGATCAAAATTTAAAAAATTGCATGAAAACCTAGCTATTTAAAAATTATTATCACTGATTATCGATAAACATATTAATGAAACTTACTTGGAAACAATGAATTAGTTAACTATTATCTAATGATTTGACCTTTCTCAAATATGCTCTTAGAATACTAGAGATACATAAATTCATTAATTGGTCTGAAAATTCTTATAAATCAAACACAATATGGGAAGTAAAGTCTGCGGATTTATAATCGATAAAGTTCACAAAACGACTTACTGATTCGCGTCTAATTGGATGTTCTATTGGATGTGTGTTGATTGGTTTCCATAGTATACACTGTTTGGGATTTTAAAAATTGACTAGAATTGCTTATTATTTTCGATTTCAGGTTGACATGGTCTTAACAACCACCTGCCAGTTGCTTATTTAATTATCCAGTTTAATACTGAATATTATGTTGTCAGCATGCACTTGTTTACATACATATTAAACCTTGACTGCTCTGATGCATACTACCAGCGTTTATTTTTGTCTGTTTCCAGTACTTAGTGCCCTAATGCACACCGTCGAAGTTGACTCTTCAATTTTTCACATAATAATCTCCCTTACTGCCGTCTTCACAAAAAATCTTTTTCTCTCTGCAGCTGTGTGACTATAAAGTTCATAGCCCCGAAGATTTTCCTATTGTCCAGTTTTTTATACGTTGCACTTATTGGAAACAAAAAAATTCATGCTTGCACTTCACTATTAATAATCGCTGTCTGTCTTTCTCATAATACAAAAAAAAAATGTCTAACTCAAATATCATACATTTATTTTATAAGGATATATTAAAATTGATCATCTTCTAACAAAATGCTATACATAAAAACAAGGCTATTGTTCTCTGTACTTTTAATTTTTATGATATTCCTTATTTAAGCAACATATTTTACACTCTTTAATTATACAATAAATTTAATGTACTTGGCTCTTTCTCTCCACATATCCATATATATATATATATATATATATATATATATATATATATATATATATATATATATATATATATATATATATATAGATATATATATATATATATATATATAGCTATAGATGGCAAATATGCCAGAAAAAATATAAACATTTTATTGTGGAGAGAAAGGGCCAAGTACATTAAATTTATACAGATAACAATAGCTAGGTTTTTATGCCATTTTTTAAAATTTGATCAACCAATAATAATAAAACATACCAGCTTATACTTATATCATCTGTTTTAATTTTGACCTAAAACATAATGATAATATGACAAAATAAGGCTATTTTAATTGTCTAAGTATATAATTTAATTTAAAAGAACTCAATTCAATAAAAAATTTTCCGAAATACTCTGGATTAATGAAAATTTTAGAATAAGGTGTATCAAACAATAAAAAAGGCTAGCCCAATTCTGTACCCATGAGCTAAGAGAAAGATATAAACATCGTCATATTTTTCAGGTTCATCAATATTAGCGGTTTTTCTTTATTATAGAACTGACCCCGGATATGGGTTCTAGGGGCCCTAGATCGCGCTCATTGGAAGAAATTTTTTCTTAGAAAATTCGCTAAAAAAAATAGAACAAAAAGCGGCAAGACGATAATTTTGCGAAAATTGACATATACATGAGGTAAGGCTGCTTGAAGTCGCTTTCGAAATATGCATTTTACGCTTCTATAATTTTCTACTTTTTTATTTATTCAAAAAAATTACAATATTTTCCTAGCATATTTGCTATCTATAGCTATATATATATATATATATATATATATATATATATATATATATATATATATATATATATATATATATATATATATAAACATATAAAAATTGAAATTCACCCCGGATATGGGATCTAGGGGCCCTAGATCGCGCTCATTTGAAGATTTTTTTCCAAGCAAATTCGCTAAAAATATAGAAAAAGCGGCAAGACGATAATTTTGCGAAAATTGACATATACATGAGGTAAGGCTGCTTGAAGTCGCTTTCGAAAGATGCATTTTACACTTCTATAATTTTCTTACTTTTTTATTTATTCAAAAAAATTACACTGTTAATTATTTCTATTATTGCTTGTTAAAGCTAATAACGAAATTGCTTCTAAAGTTAGCTACTTTCTGCCTAATTTAGTGAATTTTCGTAGAAAACATTCACTAATGGGGAGATCCCGACTTTTGAATTTTGAACAAAATTTTGCAAATGAGCAAATGTCACACCGATAACTCAAAAAATAATAGGCCGATTTTGATAAAATTTTTCATGTACCTTTCTTTTGTAAATGGCTTGGATAAGTTCGTTAGTCAGGAAAGTCGGACGAGGTTTTCCGGGAAAATTTTGAGTTTTCATTCGAAAAAAATTCTTATCTCAAAAAATAATGGGCCGATTTTAATAAAATTTGGCATATACCTTCCTTTTGTAAATGGATTTGACAAATTTGTTAGTCAGGAAAATCAAACGAGGTTTTCCGGAAAAATTTTGAGTTTTCATTCTAAAAAAAAATTATCAGAGAATAATAAGCCGATTTTGATAAAATTTGGCATGTACCTTCTTTTTGTAAATGGCCTTGACAAGTGACCATAACGCACTTGCTGCGTCCAGGCTTTTTTTTATTATAAGGCACCTCTACAACGACCCCTATGGATCAGCATACGTAAAAAGGATAGGTCCAAGAGACTTTTTTTAAACACCAATTTTTTTTCAAATACTTTCGGGGAACGTTAATTTATATTCTAATATTTCCCACCTAATAGACAGTTGAATTTTGGTACGCAGTACAAACTCTCCTGAGGAAACATATATACTAAATTTCATTAAAACAGCTTTGTTACTTTCGGAGAAAAAAAAAATTTTCGAAAGAAAACTAAAAATTTTCCCGGAAAACCCCGTCCGATTTTTCTGACTAACGAACTCATCCAGAGAGAAATATGAGTTATTCAAGTTTTAAATTTTCTTTCGAAAAAAATTTTTTCTCCGAATATTACAAAGTTATTTTAACGAAATTTTGTGGATATCTTGTTTATTTTTTATGACACTGACGTTGACTATAAGCCTCCTCAGCTTTATTTCATATTCAAACTGTTGATCTCCAATTGCTTAAGGTAAATTCTAATAGATGGCACATATGTCTAAAAGCGGGCACAGATAATTTAGTTAGTTAATAAGGACAATAAGGACAAGGACATTGAATAAAGATTTGTTTTCACGAGGTACTGATTCTAACATAGAATTTAATATTTATACTTTTATGGCTATAATTCATTTACATCTGCTACTCTCGATATCACATAATCGCCAATAAAGATAGATCGCTACCACATAAAATTATGATCATTACAGTTTGCTGTTGTGGTAGATGACACAGTTTGATCATCGACTAATTACAGGTTTCTACTTAGCTCTAGACATTTCTAGTTAGGAAAAACTCTGGATGCAGCAAGTGCGTTATAGTATTTTATTTTTGCTTTTTTATCGAAATATGTTTGTAAGAAAAAAAATCGAGACGCAGTAAGTGCGTTTTGTTAGCAAATTTTCATTAAATGCTTCAAATTTCAATAACTCAATTTGCTATTTAACTTAAAGTTTGTTCGCTAGGAAACCAACATTTAAAGTTTATTGTCAAAAATTTTGTGTACATTTTCAAACAATAAGTTATTTTGATAAAATATGGCACATTGTTTTCTACAATATACCGGTAACCGAATTGATGACTGCTTGCATTAAAAAGACATAGATTTCCGTAAGGGTTTTTTAATACATATAATTCTTTCGGCGGAAAAACATATTTCCACAAAGTTAGTCAATGATCCATTCTCAATAATGACTTTTCAGCTACATCAATAACCACCATTTCACAGCTTCCCCTTCCTACACACACATATTCCTTACAACACAACTCATTACTGAAGCATTAAAAATAGCATTTTCCTAACTATTGTTAATTAATAGTCAATAGTTTCTTCCTAATAACTGAACACACTACGTGGTTTCCATTGTCATCTACTTGTGAATTGCCGCTTTTACAGTCTTTACTATTAACAATGTCGCTTTGCTTACTCTTCGTGCTATACTATTAGTGATATATATATATATATATATATATATATATATATATATATATATATATATATATATATATATATATATATATATATATATATATATATATCCGTCTGATAACTCAAAAAATAATTAACCGATTTAGATGAAACTTGGCAAGTGCCTTTCTTTTATTAATGGCTTGGATAAGTTCGTTAGCCAGAACAATCGGACGGGGTTTTCCGAGAAAATTTTGAGTTTTCTTTCGAAAAAAATTTTTTTCTCCGAAAGTAACAAAGCTGTTTTAATGAAATTTAGTATATATATATATATATATATATATATATATATATATATATATATATATATATATATATATATATATTGCCTCAGGAGAGATCTTACTACGTACCATAAATTCAACTTTCTAAGTTAAGAGAAAATTGGGTTATTCAAATTTTAAATTTTCTTTCGAATAAAATTTTTTCTCCGAAAATTACAAAGTTATTTTAATGAAATTTTGTGGATATCTTGCCTTAGGAAAGACCTTACTACGTATTAAAATTAAACTCTCCAAGTTTATAGAAAATTGAGTTATTTAAATTTGAAGCATTTAATAAAAATTCACTACCATAACGCACTTGCTGCGTCCCGAGTTTTGTTTTTTTTTCTATTACTAAGGTGAGGATTATTTAGAATGGAGTATATGGTACGGATTGCAATGCGGACTTTTTGTTGTGGTAAAGTTAGGGGTTTGTGAAAATTCAGCCTTTGATCAAGTTGTACACCAAAATATCTCACGGAGTCCTCAATTGTAATATTTTGGTTGCATATTTTAAGTGGCGTATAAATTTTACCGTTGTCTAGTTATTTAAAAAATCATATTTCAAAAAGCGGCATGACGATAATTTTACGAAAATTGACATATACATGAGGTAAGGCTGCTTGAAGTGGCTTTCGAAAGATGCATTTTACGCTTCTATAATTTTCTTACTTTTTTATTTATTCAAAAAAATTACAATCTGTTAATTCTTTCTATTATTATTTGTTAAAGCTAATAAAGAAATTTCTTCTAAAGTTAGCTACTTTCTGCCTATTTTTTATTATAAGGCACCTCTACAACGACCCCAATGGATCAGCGGACGTAAAAGGGATAGGTCCAAGAGACACCAATTTTTTTTCAAGTACTTTCGGGGAACGTTAATTTATATTCTAATATTTCCCACCTAATAGGTTGAGAATATATATATATATATATATATATATATATATATATATATATATATATATATATATATATATATATATATATATATAATAAATGCGACTATCTCTCAGATTCAATACAACTCTATACAACATAATTAAATACTCTAACCCAAACTGATTGTCGCTGTTTGGGTCGTGAGCTATAAGTTTTGTTTGAATTTCTCAGGAAAATGTAGCTGCTGACAAACCTGGTTTAGAGAACTGATTTTCAAGTTCAGATTTACCACATACATGTGCTTAGTATGGTTGTTTTTTTTTTTAGATAAGTGTTTTTATAATCGGTATTATTAACTTTATTTTTAATTAAATTTGTTTTTTGTTTCATTGAAAAGTTGCAGATTTTGGGAGATTAATCTTTGTTGGATACTAAAAGCACTGGTGTTTCTTAGGGCGGTTAAGTTTTCCGTCAATTTGTTATTTATAGTTTACAATATAAAACATTTCTCAGATATTTTATTTACATTTACATGTTCCCTAAGTGTTGGAATGTGCGTTACATAGAGAATAGTACTTATGTCTGTGTACCTGTTACGACCAGTGACTAATCCGAGGCAATTGTTTTGAAGCCGTTGCACAGGAAGAAGTCTTGCCTTTGAGACTTCCCCCTAGGCTTGACAACAATTAGTGATGACCGGTATTAGTTCTGTTGTGTATAATATTTTTTATTTTTATTACTAAGGTTGGGATTATTTAGAATGGAGTATATGGTACGGATTGCAATGCGGATTTTTGTTGTGGTAAAGTTAGGGGTTTGTGAAAATTCAGCCTTTGATCAAGTTGTACACCAAAATATCTCACGGAGTCCTCAATTGTAATATTTTGGTTGCATATTTTAAGTGGCGTATAAATTTTACCGTTGTCTAGTTATTTAAAAAATCATATTTTGTGATTTGTATGCATTTAATTTACTTTTCCATTTATCATAATACTTGTATGTGTACGTGTAATACGTGTATTTTAATTTGTTTGGTTGCCACATACCTAAAAAAGAATGAACGTAAATTGCTGCCATGTTTGTGTTGTAAAATCGGGGCATGTTTTCTGTGTTGTAATTAAATAGGATTAGTCCAAAGATAGGCCCTTGTGGTAACCCTGGCGTTAATGTTTTTCTTGTTTGAAAATGTGCTTGGATTTTTACCTGCAATTTCTAGTTTTTCAGATGACTGTGGTTAAGCTTAACAAAAGTCAGTGAAAACGTTTTTAAAAATAATGTTTTGTATTCCGCCTGGACTGGGACATTTGTTGTTAGGTAAGTTTTCCAGTCCGGGCTTAATTTCATCTGTTTTAACTATTATTGAGTATAATGGTTGTATTTTCTGGGGAGGCTGTCCTCTTTAAGGAGTCCTTTACTGTGTTATGATTTAGTATTCATTGACCTGACCTGACCTGACCTAACGGTCAGGTTCTCTATTATGAATAGTCTCGAAATGGTTAGCTAAAGTCTCAGGGTTGTTTATGTCTGTTATAATATGTGTGTTGTTACTGATTGATGTTGGGATATTTATTTTGTTTGTAATTTTTTTGGTGAGGTTTCAGACAAAGTTGTCTTCTATCAGTCCTTTTAGTGTATTTGCCCATAGTGTGTTTCTGTGTGGTGGTATTTTGTTGCTAATAATGTTTGTTGGTCGATTTACTTCCGTTTTAATGCTTGTCTCATATGTTTGTTGCATTCGTTTCATAAAAGACTTTTTGAGTCTAATCATTCGCCCAATTTCGTATTTTCATCAAAATAATTTACTTAGTTCGTCTGTTTTTGTCCATTACATATCAGAAATAGAAAACTTAAATAAGTATTGTAAATACTTATTTAGAGTTCACATGTTGCCACTCACCAAGTTCTATCTCTCAGAAAAGGGGATTTTGAACTGGTAATAGGCAGCTCGGTTTAGGACTGCACCGACGACGGGCCGTCGAGGCTTGTACAAGCCCATGTATCGTTACGTTAAACATTATATGGCTGACTAATTATCGTCATCTGTTCAAAATAAAATCTACTGTTAAATTGTTACTAATTATCATCGCCCACTTTTGTAAATAACAAGGGTTTATTCAATTTAATTAATAAATATGGTGACTCATTCAATAACTGGGTTCTTGCGAAAGGTCGTGATGTTAATAATTTCACCTGTGTCCATATTTGATCTGTCATTTATTAACCAGTGCTAAACACTTAAATGTTTCCAGTATTACATTACTAGAGCTACTTAAAAATCATAACTATTTCAGAAACACTTGATTTTTGAATTAATTAAAAATATAAAACATATATTCTAAAATAAAATGTTTCTAAAATAGTTGTAATTTTTTAAGTAGCTTTAGTAATGTAATACTGTAAACTGGTGTTATCTCAAAAGATAACACCTACAATTCAACGTCCGATGACCAAACGCGCTGTGAGTATAACATCCTTTCAATACTCTCTTCGCATCCTGATTTATATATTCACCTCTCTTCAGTTGACTGGACTTGGCTTGCCCACGTCTCAAATGTGGACGAAGCCTGTCATAGGCTTTATGCTTTGTTGAACTTAATCATTGACCTCTACATACTGTTACCCACCCTGATTTGACTCTGTACCCATCAGTTATACAAGAAGGAAATTTCAGGCCTGGAAATGCTTCAAGCAATCAAATCATCGTGCGGACTAACAGGTACTCAGGAGACCTAGAACACGTGTCAGGGTCTTGCCTGCAACTAAACAATCGCAATGGAAAGATACTCACGTTGATCCACGTAGCTTCTAGAAGTTTGCCAACCACACCAAAAGTCAATCTGGTTATTCTGCACTCTAGGCGGGAAGGTTGTATCTGGGATCATTCCCGTTGAGTATATTTACTTAAAAAAAAGTATACCTTTTGTGTACAAAGAAATTACAGAATGTTTTTTTCTGGTCAATTTGGACTAGTTTATTGAATTTGTTTCTCCGAAAACAATTATATTTTCATGATGAAATTCTCTAAGAATATAGCCCGTACAGAGGTTTTTAAACCTCCTCCAACTACTTAAGTCATTAGCGGCATGAATAAGGGAAGATCGTGGTATCGTAGAGGATTTTTTAAGCGTTGTCAGACAGAAAAAAATATTTTACCAGCTAGTACGTGAACCGTGAACGACTGAGACCTGTCAAAGTTTACAAACCGAAGTTATCCGGTTTGCAAACTAAGCCACGACCGGTCAATGGCTTTATTCTATAAGCTATTACTGAGGTTTTTTGTTAATTAAAAATTAAGATATTCAAATTTAAAAAGTTATTTTTGAAAATTAGTTACAAAACCCAATTACTGCCTCCGAACTTTTAAAGATCTTTTCTCACAAATAATTTATAAATCAAAAGTGCTTTTTCCAAACATTACTTTAACTATACACCATATTGTTATCCTCTATTTGTATAAAAGGTCAAAAATTACATACTCTAGGTAATAAATGTGCACGCACATGTATTATTTCCGAATGGACATTAAAGCAATCAATTATAATTCTTTACACTGGCAAATCATTTCCTGAGTGCGCTAACAAGGCAGTATTTTTAGATTTGTCATCGTGGATTAGTATTAGCAAAAAATAAAAGTCTAAAGTAAAAACAGCAGTAAATTACACCTGTATAAAAATGGCTTTCAATTTGAATCACAAGAGGTAATTTGGCTGATTTTACTTCAAATTTATCACATTCGGTTGACTTGTTTAACGTTTTCTTGTATCTTATTTGGAACGTAACGATAAAGTAAAAAGTTATCCTAAAGTAAAATATATTTACGGAGTGTTTATTAAAAAAGGTGGCACCGGGGTTTTCCAAGATCTGATGATATATATATATATATATATATATATATATATATATATATATATATATATATATATATATATATATATATATATAAATTTATGAAAAGGTTTTCTTCTTCATGTTTGTTATTGCATAATTAGTTTAGTAAAACTAACGTTATATCCTTGAGAATGGAATAATTTTTTCCGAAAGTTCGGCTTATTAATAATTTTCCACAATTTTTTGAGTTAATAACACTATTACCGTCACTAAAACTTATATATATATATATATATATATATATATATATATATATATATATATATATATATATATATATATATATATATATATATATATATATATTTAAGAAAATAAAATAACAACAAAAGTCTGGATTCGTAAATGCGTTATGTTGGCAAATTTTTATTAACAATCTTTAAGTCCACTCAACCCAAGCCTCGTACAACTGGAATATTCAGTTTGTTACATAAGCCTCTCTCGTAGGTTCCCACCAAATTCTATAAAATTAATTTATTTCATTTTGGAGATAGAAACTTATATGGGACGATGTAATTTGCTGACCAAAATGTATCTTGCTGACCAAGGCCTTGATCTTTAAGGATCCTAGTGATGTCTTTCCGCTAACAATGTTTCACAAAAAAATCTTTCTATTTAAGGGTAGTTTACTCTTGACGTTTTTTCATAGTTTAGCGCCAGCAGAAGAACTATGATTCTGGCAAAGGTACACATTTATACATAATAATTACTAGTAATTACCAGCTGGCTACCAGAAGTTGGTTGAAAAATAGCCTCATTTAGGGGTAGTTTCCCACTTGACATATATCCGTTTATTGCCACTACCGCCAAAAGTGTTTAAGCGACCGCACTCAAAACACATATAAAACCATGCGTAGTAACAGTAAATTCGTTACCAGAAGTTGGGTAAAACACCCCCATTTAGAGGTAGCTTACTCTTGGTATATTTAAGTTATTCACTGCTCCCGGAAGAACGACAAACCTCATTGCCGCTCAAATATACATATGATCACTACTACCAACAATACACTCGCTACCGGAAGTCGAGGGAAAAATATCCCCATTTAGGAGTAGTTTACTCTTGGCATATTTGATAACTGCTACCGGTAGAACGATGCAACCGATTGAGTTTCAAATACACGATCACTGTTACCAACAAGACACTCGCTGTCAAAAGTTTACCGAGAAATACCCCCATTTAGGGGTAGCTTACTCCTGACATATTTCACTTTATTGCCACTACCGGCCAAGGTGTTTCAGTTACTGCACTCAAAATACATATAGAACCATCCCTAGTTACAATAAACTGGCTGCCAGAAGTTGGATAAGATACACCCTTATTTAGGGGTAGTTTACATGACGATGTAATTTGCTGACGAAATTGAATCTTGCTGACCGAGGCTTTAATCTTTAAAGGGTTCCTTTGATATCTTATATTATGCATGCTAATGATAACTCCTTCTTGCTACCGAAGTTTAACACAAAAAATCTTTATATTTAAGGGTAGTTTACCCTTGAGGTTTTTTCATTTTTTAGTGCTATCAAAAAACCACGGACCCGAGAAAAGGCTTTAATCTTTAAGGATTTCTTTAATCTTATATTATGCATGCTAATGATATATATATTTAATCTTTATATTTATATTAAGGCTAGTTTACTTTTAAGGTTTTTTTTATTTTTTTAGTGCTACCAGAAGAACTGTAAATCCGATAAAGCCATGCATTTACACATAATCATTGCTGGTGACTATCAGCTCGCTACCAGAAGTTGACTGAAAAATACCCCCATTTAGGGGTAGTTTACTCCTGACATATTTCACTTTCTTGCCACTACCGGCGAAAGTGTTTAACTGACTGCACTCAAAATACATATATAACCATCCCAAATAACAATACACTCGCTACAAGAATTTGGGTAAGAAACATTTAAGGGACACTTTGCAGGAAAGTATAATCCTATACGGATGATAATTTAAACGAAAGGAAAATAAGTTGGAACACAGATTCGATTAACCAACTGTATGGAGCGAGCTTATAGGACACCCCTAAATGGAGGTATTTTTCAGTCAACTACTGGTAGTAAGCTGATAGACACCAACAATGGTTATGTGTAAATGTATGGCTTTCTCGGATTCACAGTTCTTCTGGTAGCCACTAAAAAAATTAAAAAACCTTAAGAATAAACTAGCCTTAACATAAATATAAAGATTAAATATAAATATCATTAGCATGCATAATATAAGATACTAAAGAAATCCTTAAAGATTAAAGCCTCGTTCAGCAAGATTTAATTTGATCAGCAAATTACATCGTCATGTAAACTAAATGGAGGTGTTTCTTAACCAACTTCTGCTAGCGAGTTTATTATGACTAGGGGTGGTTACATATGTATTTTGAGTGGAGTCAGTTAAACACTTTCGCCGGTAATGGCAATAAATTGAAATATGTCAAGAGTAAACTACCCCCAAGGTGGGGTGTTTTTCAGTCAACTTCTGGTAGAAAACTGGTAGTCACCAGCAATAATTATGTGTAAATGTATAGCTTTATCGGATTCATAGTTTTTTCTGGTAGCAATAAAAAATAAAACCTCCAAGAGTAAACTACTCTTTAACATAAATGTTTTTTGTTATACTTTGGTAGGAAGAAGGAACTGCCATTAGCATGCATAATATAAGATATCAAAGATTAAAGCCTCGGTCAGCAAGATTTAATTTGGTCAGCAAATTACATCGTCATATAAACTACCCCTAAATGGGGGTGCTTCTTACCCAACCGCTGGTAGCGAGTTTATTGTTATTAAGGATGGTCATATAACCATCCTTAATAACATGGGGTGGTTATATATCCATCCTTAATAACAATAAACTCGCTACCAGCAGTTGGGTAAGCAGCACCCCCATTTACTTATATATAAGTATTTTGAATGCAGTAAGTGGAACACCTCGGCCGGGAGTAGTAATAAAGTGAAATATGTCCGCAGTAAACTACCCCTACTTAGGGGTATTTTGGAGTCAACTTCTGGTGGTGACCGTATTGATGATAGTAGCGATTGCATATATATTTTTTCATCATGATCGGTTGGATGATTCTCCTGGTGGCGATGATTTACTCAAATATGCCAGAGAGAATGCCTTGATATGAAACAGGAAACAACATTGAAGATTTCCGCTTTTGTTCGTTAATTATTGTTGGTTGTTAAATAAATTGAGACGCGAGAACAGCGTCATTTTTGCTTCCCAAAGAATTTAAATAGTTTAAAGTATATTTTGTGTAAAGAAGGCCCATATTATGCCTAGAACAAACAGAATGTGTTAAATGAAGTTTTAAAGTAATAACTACAATAGAAACAGTTATATATATATATATATATATATATATATATATATATATATATATATATATATATATATATATATATATATATATATATATATATATATCAAGAATAACCACATACAGAAATACTTACCACAACTAGCGAGGAATCAAGGTTTGAAACCCATTTTATTTTGTTTAAATCAGAACAATCATCACTTCAAATAAAGACAGTAAATACTGTCAAACATCCTTCAATATAAAGCATTTGTGGGAAATAAGATTTTCTACATAAATAAAAGGAATCGTATTTACATTTAATCAAAGTTCAAAGTTACGAACTTAGAGGGCGTGAGGATCGCGGTTTAAAAGTTCGGAAAGCCATATAAGCTTTTGTTTATAAACATTTGCAAACCAATCAAAATTCTGTGAATAATTTTAACCATTTAATTTGTTAGTAAGATTAAGATTTGTACTAACGGATCCGATTAGGTTTAAATTTAAAATTCTGTCAAATAAAACTTGGTATAAAAATTTTACTCAAGACATAATTCTTTGCGAAATTAATAAGACCTAAAATAAGATAAATTGCATATTAGCAGGCTATTTCTTTTTTCCTATTTAGCAGAATCCACGACTGAGAGAAAGAGGGCACAGCAGTAAGTAAATTAATAAATTGATTTCAATAAATTGTCATAATTATCTATAATATATTGACTGGCGAGTAAGAGGGGTAGGCAACCCATAGTACACTGAATATATATATATATATATATATATATATATATATATATATATATATATATATATATATATATATATATAAATTCAAACACCAGAGTCATAAACATTTTATTCAGCAAACAAATACGTTATAAAATCTACAGGGTCATACATAAACACTGTCAATATAAAAATTTCTATGTACATTTTAAAATATAACCAATAAAAGTAATATCATCCTAAAATTGTACTAATTTAAACTTTAAAAACAAAAGGATTTACATTTATACAGGGTGATTATTTATATGGGATAACAAAATTATACAAATCAAAATAAAATATATAAATATAATCAAAGTATTAATCAGAATAATTGACGTCCAACAACATTAGGGCTTCTTCTGTAAAATAACAGTAAAAAATATATATACGAGAATAAAATTATACATTAATCAATTTAATTGGCTCCCAACATTGAGGCTTCTTCTCTAATATATATTTGAAAAATATATAATAATAATAATATAAATAAATAAATAAGCCCAAATCAAAATAATATATATATATATATATATATATATATATATATATATATATATATATATATATATATATATATATATATATATATATATATATATATATTATTACCGTATAAATTATGTGTTTTTATATTTTATTAAGATATTTTTCTCCCTCAGTGGGAGTTCAGGCACTATTCAAATTTGTTGCCAATGAAGTTGGCAAACAAAAATTTAAATGAAATAATTTCTTTCTTGAAAAAAAAAGACTGATCTGCTTATAGATGACTGGGTGAATGAAATGAAAACGCAGATTTTACAATGTTAAATATAATGAAACATAAGTTCAAATATAAACACAATATAAAAGAAAATGAACTGAATATGTTAACACTCAAATGATATATCTAGTTAAACTGTCTCTAATCTAATTATAAGTATTTAACTAAACTCTAATTTAAATTATTACAAGACTTGTTTTTCTAAAGTGATGCTTCTCAAAAAACTTTCTAATTTCATATTGCCTTTGTTAGGTTATTTTGATATCACAAAGGATGTATATATTTCTGAGGTCTTCTTGTTTGTTTAAAATTATCAATTAGCTTTTTAGCAATTTTGTAGGCAATGATGCGAAATATTTTATTTTTCTGTCTTTGGACTGTTACTTAAATGTCTTTTTTGGAACCATGTCTTTCCAATCTGTCATCTCCTTTTCTCACAAATTGTCATTCCACTTCCTCACTTGATTTTATTTTTAGTAAATTTTCTTAGAAAAAATTCACTAATGAAGAGATCTCGACTTTTGAATTTTGAAAAAATTTCTTCAAATGAGCGCGATCTAGGACCCCTAGAACCCATATCCGGTGTCAGTTTCAATTTTTATATGTTTATATATATATATATATATATATATATATATATATATATATATATATATATATATATATATATATATATATATATATATATATATATATATATATATATATATATATATATATATATATATATATATATATATATATATGTATCACACCGATAACTCAAAAAATAATGGGCGGATTTTGATAAAATTTGGCATGTACTTTTCTTTTGTAAATAGCTTGGATAAGTTCGTTAGTCAGGAAAATCGGACAAGGTTTTCCGGGAAAATTTTGAGTTTTCATTCGAAAAAAATTCTTATCTCAAAAAGTAGTTAGCCGATTTTAATAAAATTTGGCATGTACCTTTATTTTGTAAATAGCTTTGACGAGTTTGTTAGTCAGGAAAATGGGACGAGATTTCCGGAAAAATTTTGAGTTTTCATTAGAAAAAAATTTTTATCTCAAAGAATAATAGGCCGATTTTGATAAAATTTGGCACGTACCTTCCTTTTGTAAATAGCTTTGACAAGTTCGTTAATCAAAAAAATCGGACGAGGTTTTCCGGGAAAATTTTGAGTTTTCATTTGAAAAAAAATTTTATCTTAAAAAATAAAAAATCTATGATAACCAAATTTTGTAGGTAGGTTTACGATATAAAAAGTAAACTATACACCAAAATTTGTATTTCTATGTTACAAGAAAAAAAAGTTATAAAATATTTTGTGCCAGATCATTTCTATGAAAATTCACTACCATAACGCACTTGCTGCGTCCCGAGTTTTTTAACTAATCATTTTCTGATTGATCGTTATGGATACACAGTTAGTCAATAATATGTTAAAAAAACTTTGCTTTCATTTCATTCTTATACCTATTGGAATTGATAATTGAAAACTAAATAGTGATTTTATTCATATTACATGATTTTCTCAACTCTAAAGGCACACCAATTTACTTATGTATTTTTATTTTTCAATTTTTCAAACGATTTCATTTGTGTGTAGTTACAAATTTTACATTCTTGTTACCTGTCTTGTAGCAACAGAGTCTACGTCAACAAATTTATTTTACAAGATATCATCCACCAAATATTTTTTTTTATATTATTTATTGTTTTTACTATCTTGAGAATGAATTATCGACGAACATTTTTCAAAAACTATATTATAGCTATATATATATATATATATATATATATATATATATATATATATATATATATATATATATATATATATATATAAATATATATATGATAGCTAATAAGCTTGAAACACGTGTATGCGGTTGTCTCCTTGCGGCCTTGCCCTTAACCTTTCTCCTTGTATAGTATACAGAAATGCCGTGTTAAAAATCCTGTTATATATATATATATATATATATATATATATATATATATATATATATATATATATATATATATATATATAGTTTTGACTTTCCGTGACAGTAGCCTCATTGTGATGTGTATGTAAGTATTAAAATTTTCTTTTATGTTGATTGTAATTTATTCATTACATCTTGTATACCTGTATACCTCTCAAGTTTTGGCTGATCTCCAGTGAGATTTGGGAAGTAAGCAGATTAAGGCTAATTGAGCTTTAGAGTTCATTTCGTTTCTTATTCCTTTTTGAAATTCCTTCCAATACTGGAGCCAAAACGTTGCGCTTGAATAAATATTAGACGCGGTTCAACTCGATAAACAAGTATTTCTCACATGGAGACCGCGGAAACATTTTCGAATATAGCTTCTCTGGTCTAGGATTAAACGCACTAAACCTATAGAGGCGACAGTAAGTGAGATCGGCACTAACTCTTCTTATTTTCTCCTTCTTCATTTTAAATGTTTCTGTTTTACCTCAATACCCTAAAATTTTCAGTTCAACGATATAGAAGTACAAAATGACCGACTTCCGGTTTTGCCCTAAAGGCTGAAACTCTAATTTTTCAAATAGAGCACTCTGTATATCATTTCAGTTTCTCAAACTACATGTGACATGTGAGCCAATGTTTGGTCAATACTGGCATTTCAAAGCTGTAAAAACTTAATTTTTATTATCCATCCTACGAAGTTGTGACAAGTGAAAACGGATTAAAGAGCATCTAATAATTACTCAACAAATAACGTCAGAATAATTTTACAACAAAGAAATTGAATTATGCCTCTCTTCATACAGTTGGAATCAGTTTCCAGCGGATATAAACCTCATTATCATCGGTTGTTCACTTTTCAAGTAATCATTAGGACTGGATGCAAAGATTTGTAGTGATATGTAGAATTGTCCATAAAAATTGTCGCCCAGGGAGAATTGAATAAAACCTGATTCTAATGTCACAAATGGCACGTAGTATGAGAAACATAGAAACCAGGGTGTTTCATTAAAAAATGATAGTTTCTAACGAAACCGAATGTCCGTCATTATGAATTTTGAAGTCGCTAAACTAAATTTTTTATTGCATCTGACTTTCAAATCTAGTTAAAATCATCTAAAGGGGTACGAAATTATAGGCGTGGCCCTAAATTTGAGGTTGCCCGGTATATATCAAATTCCGTCTTTAATTGGTCTCGAGTTGAACCGAGTACGAGATTATTTGTGCCTCCTATTTTGGATCAATTTTTAAGAGAGGTGTAGGAAATAAGGGAAATTTATGGAAAGGCTATTGATGCGAAATAGAAATACATAAAATGGAGAGAGAGAGAGGAAATAAGAAGAGGTTAGCGTCATTTAAAGACATTTTTTGAAAGGCTTAAAGATGAATGCCTCTAAGCTAGTTTTTTTAATGAAACTTGGCTAAAAAATAAACGAAACCTGATGGGTTTAATAATAGGATCTCCTCGTCCTGAACTAGTTATCACAGTTGCCTGATTGACCTCAATTTTGTTGGGGTATGATTAGCAACGTTTCATCCAAATTGGTTACGACATTATCTAACATTTCTGGTAGAATCCTTCCGATTTGCTCTCTGCTATAGTAATTTGATCCTTGCAGCGTGGTTGTTTACTTCTAAACACCTTTTTCTTAAATAACCTCACAGTCAGTAATCCGTCGGTTATGATCACGTGACATTGGGAGCCGTAAATTTTGATTGCGTGATCTTAAAAAACATCAGGTACCAATTATCTTACTGGTCTAAAAATGTGCCGAAGTGTTCTATCCTGCATACAAATAATTATTTTAATTATTTCGAGCTTGTTTTCGCACTGTTAGATGAGTTACATGATTTTCAAATGTAGTTCGTGATTAACAGTTTTATATATATATATATATATATATATATATATATATATATATATATATATATATATATATATATATATATATATATAATTTCTGAACGTCACACAGTCTGGGATAGACATAGCTAAACATTAAATGAAAGGCTTCTCAGCAGACAACAAATTTATTCAAAAATATTTTCCGACGCGTTTCTACTCTCTAAGAGGTCATCTTCGGGAAATAAATCTAGAATCATAACAAAAAGGCCTGTCAGAAAAACGTCCGTCTTTCTGGTAGGCAATTGTGCATGTTACAGAACAATGGTGACAAGACACTCTACAGAAAACGACAAAGGTTAAAATCATAAGTACACACTGTAAAAAGGCTAACTAACAGTCAAGCTAAGAGGGTTACAATGAAGACACAAGCAGTTACAGCACCAAAGCTAAAAAACTAAGTTAAAGCTATACATGCAGTCAAAAATGAATTAAAATTAAAATATCAGAGCAAACTGACAAGCTACAAAAAGTGCAAAAAGTACATTATTTGAAAATTAAACAATTAAAGTCTATTGCAGAAATAGAACAAGCAAGGAGTAAAACTGACAAGGTAAACATCATAAGTGACAGGCACAATCAAGCCGAAACTCCATGAGATCTATTAAGGTTAAGAAATTTATTTATAAGAGATTAAATGAGAAAAACAAAATGGAGACTACTTTCTTTTCAATTCTTGAAAATTAAGGTTAAAACTATACATATATATATATATATATATATATATATATATATATATATATATATATATATATATATATATATATATATATATATATATATATATGGGGGGGGGGTGTATGATCTATGGTTCGTTTGTTGTGATTGGTCGAAAATAATCCACGGCACTTTACTGTAACCATTTATTAATTACTGCTAGAGAGATATATGTTACAATGATGATAATTAATTAGTACACTTTATATAACTTGTGATAATAATCTAGTTTAGATACTGGTGGATAGCTTCACTATCTAGTTGCCCGTCTATCAACTGTCTTTAAGTTCTCGGGACCGACACACACGTCTTCTTATGTTCTCCGTTCGTCTCTCAGAGCGATACTCCCCGCACGTCACTACCCGACTTGTACGCACCCTTACTAAAACTTAAAACTAATGGCAATGTTTAAATCCATCGCCATAGTGACTGAATAAACAAAAAATTATATTTGTTGAATTAAAATTAATATTTATTCCACAACTCGGCCAGACTGACTAATCATACGCCTCGGATGATTCTAAGGAAAAGTTCGTGCTACAGGGTTCTGAACATCATATCGGTCGTTCCTTTTAACCTTGGTTGCCCTGTAGCGACCTAAATATCTGGGGAATAATTTGTTCTGATTACCAAATTGAGTTCGTCTGATAACGTCATCTACTTGATACTTTGTAGGTATCTTCTTATTCCTATTGTCTTTACATTTTCTTCTTGTATTTTATTTATACACTTCCTTGCTTCGTCGCGTAAATTTTCACGCCTCACTTCAAATATTTCTTCGTGAACGTCTTGTAATATTTTACTTAAATCGTCGTCTTCTTTTCTCTTCATCGTTGCCCTAAGCATGAGCTTGAAGGAGCTGGTACCTGTGCTTCTGCTAACTGATGAGTTTATAGCTCTTTGCAAGCAAGGCATGTATTTGTACCATTTGTGTGGGTTCTCTTGGGATAAGCGTCGGAAGGCAGAAATGACAATTTGTCCCATTATTTTGGGTTGTCCATTTCCTCTAGGAACTCCAGTGGTAACTTCTACGTATTCAATCCCTTCAGCAAGACAGTAATTCTTGAGATCTTTGAAACGAAAAGCGACTCCCTTATATGTGATGATTCGTTTCCAAAAAGATCATTATTAGAATATATTTGTATTATTTCTTCGTCATCTCAAGCGGTCCACAGAGTGGTCGAAGTGGTATAGGATTGAGAAATTCTTCCTTTTTTCCACTCTTTCTATTTTATAATATGCACTGCACGCGAGCGCTTATAAAATGCTCTACCTTCTCTCGTAGCCGCGGAATAAAATATTCATAACTAAATAGGTCAACTGTTTTTTTCAGTTCCAAAATGACTTGTAATGTGCGCTGATCTGATTATCTCAGTTGCCATAGAGCTGGGTATAAGTAGAAGGTTTTTTCCATTGTCATCTCTGTACAGAACACCATCCAATCAATTGAACATAATCTCCATATGCTTGGTCATTTTCTAGGCTTTGGATAATTGGCTGAAGAGCATGGATCTTTCTCAAAAGTGGCCTCTCTATGGTTCGAACGTAAACATTTCTACTTAGGGCATCTACGTACTGCATATATTTTCCACTTTTGTGTTGTAATATGTAATCGAATTCCTCAAGGAACAATTCCCACCTAGCCACCTTTGTCACTAATTCCTTCTTTGCCATGGTCTGGGTAAAAGCTTTACAATCGGTGACAACATTAAATTTCTTTCCAGTAGATAAGGTCTAAATTTCTTCAGAGCTTCTAAAATGGCGAATACTTCTATGTAACTGCTCAATTTTTCTTGGGCAGGGGTGGTTTTTCTACTTATATAATGTACAGATTTAATGAACGATCATCTTCCTCTTGTAATAACACTGCACCAAAACCTTGTTTGCTAGCATCCATATGAACTTCTATTCTGGAATCTAGGCAAAATATTTTTTAAACTGATTGGTTGGTTAAAGCTAATTTCAATTCTTCAAATGAGTTTTTCTGCTCTCTTCCAAAGATAAAATTTTCTCCCACTTTCAATAAATCAGATAACTCGCCTAATGATATAAAATGCAATGCCTGAATAGCTTTGTATGGAGCATTTGACAGATTCAATGCAATCTTCGCATGACTGTTTCAATCTGACATTTTGGCCGAAAAGTGAAAAAAATAAACTCAAACGAATATTCAGTCAACAATTGGCGATCGCAAATGTAAAATATCAATTTACCGGCAATCCTCAAGATTGATACGACAAGACTTCGCCCATATTTGGGCGTGTCCCGAAGCCCCGTTTGGCTGTTTGGAATGTCACACAGCGTTGCAACGTCCTATACCTGAATCAATAATTATATTAAATCACTTAAAATAATTTTTATTAACTAAGTAAAAAACTGTTGTACTTTGAAGCATAACACTTTATGAATACATAATATAATAGGATTTGTGTACTTTGAAACATAACCATTCTATGATATTTCTATAGATTTGTTTATATTTTTATTTTAATATCGGCCTGTTTCCACGTCTGTGGCCAATCAGTGAGGCCAGCAGATCCACCTTACCATTTCGTTAACCGATTTCAGACTGGTCATTTATTGTGCGTACGTATGCTGTGAGTCATTCGGAATGTGGTTGTTTCCAGCATTCTAAGCTACATTCCGAACAACTCACATCATACGTACGCACAAAAAATGGCCAGTCAGAATTTTTTAGTACATCGGTTAATTAATTTTCCTTTAAACAAAAGTAGATATAGCAAAGAATTAAATTATATTAAGAACGTGGCCGAATATAACGGATATACTACTTGCCTGGTGGAAAAATTAATTAACAAACACAAAACAAAGAAAATGTTGACGGAATCAATGACGTTTAGAAGAGGGAAATCCAGAAAAAACTTTGTTTGCTTACTATTTGAACCACGAATCAGGAGGGGTCTAGATAGCATTATTGAAAAAGTCAACTTGCAGCATAACATTTTCGACAAAAAATACCTTAAAAACGTGCTAGGTAACCCAAAAGACAAGGATAGCACGGAAAAAATGTCGGGAATTTATGAAATAAGTTGTAAAGATTGTAATATTAAGTACGTCGGACAAACAAAAAGATCGATTGGAATTAGATTCAGAGAACACTTAGCCCAATTACGTTACGGTGTCGGTCTCCCGACATATTTGGGATAATAATCATCACGTTAATAAATATAATCTGAAATTTTAAAAAAATGTTAGACAGCCAGGACAGCTAAACGCGTTCGAGAGTATATATATTGCGAAATATAGTTAGAACAAAAAATGTATGAACCTTTCACCACCGCGGATTACGACCTGATCGATTGCTTTGTTAAATAAATTCCCACCATTCAACACATCCTAAAGATAACATAAGAATACAGACATTTCCGCGAAAGGAAACTATGTTAATTTAGTTGTCGTTGAACCTTCCCAAAAGTATTAGAGATGAATACCTTTTAGATAAGTTAGTAGGGAGATCGCAAAGACCTCGTCCGGCGATAAAAATAGCAGCATTTGCCTGCGATTAGTTTCCCATCTCAGTTCGGTCTCTTTACCTAATATCCGGCATATAAGGTGATGTTAGTTTTTAAAGTAGTTCGCATTTTTCATTCTCTGATGACGCTAACTTGGTTAGTGAAACGATCTTCAGGCCTTTTTTGAATGTATTGTGGCGATTTGGGTTCTCCAAGTGTACTTATTACTTATCGTAAAATTAAAAGTTAATATAAAATTCTGGTACTCTAATTTCTTTTGTCATTAATGTTATTGTCTTGGTATAATATTGTTTTATTTTGCCTTAATCGTTATGTAATTGTTTTATGTCATGTACGTGCAGTATTTTCCATCTGCTGTTTTCAGAATAAGCTGTTCCTATTTTTCTGGGTAGTTGGCCTGGATTGTCTGTCAAATCTTGTATCTGGGAGTTTATTCCTGCAGTGAGGAACCTGAAAGGCGTAAATTACATGAATGTGATAGTCTTTTTGTCATTTTTGTGGTTTATTAAAATATATTTGTTATGCTCTAAAAGTGAAATTATTGAGTATGGTCCTGAAAAAATGGATTTTTATGTTTTTTATTAAATCCGGGAGGAATCTTTTTGTACACGCCCTCTTTGAACGGCTGATTGGTATTTTTGTTACTTCTCTGTAATGTTTTAATTTTTGAGTTTTCAGACTTCTTACTATTTCGTAAATAATTTTCATCAATGTCTAACGTTATATTCTCGGATATTTATTACTTCCGGGTAGTTAAACATTTCGGGTATATAGCAAAATATTAAAACGGCTTCAGTGTTTGTGAGTGTATAGTGGAATTGTATGCAAAGATGCAATACGGTATCAAATCTATTGGTTTCATTTCTTTAAATTTTGCTTTAAATAACCGATAATGTTACTTTATAGTACTGTGAAATCGTTCAACAGGGCGATTTGACATATGGTTTGGTGATGTTGGTGTATGTAATTCTATTTGGTAAGCTGCAAGTAGCTCTTTTATTACTAGATTTGCATGCGCCATATTGTGAAGAATGCTTAATTACATTTTTTGAAACCTCTATTGCACTTTTACTTTTAATAGGAAATGGTTGACCAAATTCACTGAATTATTGCTTGTTAGATTTGAAACGTATCTATGTGTAATATTTCTAAAGGTTTTGATGACGTGGGGTGTGTTTGTACTGGGTTTCTGTTATATTTGCACGTCTGACATAATTCGCAGTTTTGTACGTGCTATTCTGTGTTTTTTTAGATTTGGGTAGTAATATTTCTTTTTCATTCTTGAATGCGTTTCTTCAGCAGCCCTATGATTGCTTTTGCCTTCATGGTACTGCATGATTTTTTCCGTTAATTCGTCGTCGTTTTCTTCCTCTTTTGTTTTTTAATATTTCAACAATACCACGAGGGCTTACAGCCAAATACTAACGCACCGTTGGTGTCGACAAGGAGGAAAGAGGCAACTTGTTAATTCTGGACTTGAAGGTTTTTAGGTTCGGAGGAGAAGGAAAAACATGTGTCGGCAAGGAATTCCGCAACTTGGAAGTCCTCGGAACACAAGAGCGGGCATAACAAGATGTTCTATGTCTGGTGACCTGGACAGTAAAAGGGTGGAGGAACTATGGAAGAAAGCTCCTCTGAGCAGTGCCCGTGCAGATATCTATAAAAGAGAGAGAGGTTACCAACGGAACGTCGGTAGGCAAGGGATGGCAGACTCTTCTGAATGAAGTCCAGGATAGCGCGTGTAGAAGCGACAGCGGCACCTCAGATGTGGGAGCAGTATTCGAGGTTTGGCCTTATTTGTGAAATATATAAAGTATAGAAATTAGCTGGTGAAAAGTATTTGCGAGCCCGGTAAACCTAATTTCTTAGCAGCCGCTTTAGCAATTGATGTAACATGTTAGAGCCAATTAAGATTTCGATCCACAGAAATGCCAACAAGTGAAAAGGACTCATTACTTTGAATAACTTGGTTGTTCATTGTAATGGGTCTAGGGCAGGTGTATATTTTATGAGATAGAAAGCAAGACTGAGATTTGGTGGAGTTGAATGGTACAAGATTTCAACTTCCCCAGTCTAATATATTTTTGAGATCCACAGAGACAGAACCCTCCATGAGTCTGCGATCTTTATCTAATTGGGCTAAAGAGGCAGGATTAGAACATTGTATATTTTAGTAGGGGGTGCTGTCGTCCGCGTAACTATGAACTGGGTGGGATGTGCTAGTGAGGTCATTGATGTAGAGATAAAACAAAGTAGGGTCTAAAGCTGAACCTTGAGGAACTCCTGCATGAATTGGATACAGTTTAGAGGAATGGCCATCCACGACAACAGAAATGCTCCGGTTGGAGAGGAGATTTGCTGTCCTGGTACAGAGTTTTGGTGGTAGGCCATTGGCGGGACACTTATTAAGCAGCGCTGCGTGCCAGACCTGGTCTAATGTTTTGGATATGTCTAGAGCGAAAATCTGTGATTCACCGTGTAGCTGGATAGACTTGTTCCAAGAATGGTTGACAAAGGAAAGGAGGTCGGCAGTGGATTTGCGCTGACGTAATCCATACTGCCTGTCGTGGATTAGACTGTGTTTTCAAGGAATTTTAGTAACTCGGTGTTTATATATTTTTCTATCACTTTAGAGACGACTGAAAGGAGAAAAATAGGTCTGTAGTTGCTAGAAAGCGCTTTGGATCCTTTCTTGGGGATGGGTTGTACTCTAGCAGTATTCAAGTTACTCTATTGTAAGATGTCTGAAACAGACGAGTCAGGACAGGGGCTAGTTCTGGTGCTCATTTTTTGAGAACAATTGCTGGGATCTCGTCAAGGCGAGAGGCTTTCCTGGTATTAAGAGAAGAGAGCATCTTCCGTACCATTTTAGTTTTTAAAATGATATCCGTCATTTTATGCGCGACATTGGGGACTGTTGTTGGTGGAACATTTGGAGGTGGGTTGAGAGTTGAATTTCCGGCGAACAACGAGGCAGAGTTAAGCCTTGCACAGGGCGGTAGAAACAATTTCATTCCCTGAAACAAGAGGTGGGAACGTGCTCTTGCAGAAATTATTCCCATTAGATTTAGCAGGAGTCCAAAAGGGTTTTTTGCCTCAGGGCTCGTCCGCAGCCTTACCGCCCCGATAGCACTGCAACCGTTGGTTGATTGTGCATACCCTTAGTCTTACTCCACCCATTCCAAAATCACCGTGCGTTGAACTAGCCTGCACAGCGATTGGTGGGGTGAAGTTTTATATTGCTTTGTCTCCGGTCTAGACTGACGGTAGATCAGTTGTATTTTGCGGTCCAGAGCTTTACACTCGCACAAGATGTGCTGGGCTGATTCCTCCCCCTCGCCGCAGAGTCTGCATGCGAGGTCCCCTTCGAACCGCCCCATTTTATGCAGGTGTTTCTTGACGGCCATGTGTCCAGTCAAGAGACCTGTTGTGTTTCTGAGCTGTCCTCTGCTAAGATTTAGCAGCTCCACAGCTCTCTTTGAACTGGGTCCGTCAATTATTGACTTCCCATGTCTGAGCCCTGGACAGTCCGCCCAGTACACCTTGTCTTGGTTTCTGACCCAGGACTTGATGGCTCCCCTGGCAGTGCTCTTTGACACGCCCAGAGCCGGTTCTGGTACCATAAATGGTTCTGCTGACCCTCTCTTCGCGAGACTGTCAGCTTCTTCATTGCCTTTGACCCCCGAATGACCCGGCACTCAGATGAGGGTCATCTCATTCTGCCCAGCCAGGTCGCTCGTCTCGTCTCGGTACTAACTCACCAGCCAGGAATTTACCCGTGGGCTACTTAGTGCCTTAAGGGCTGCCTGGTTGTCTGTGGCTATGAGGATCCGCTTGTTGGTGTAGCCCCTCCTCTTGTTCTCCCGCACACAGTGCAGGATGGCGTACATTTCGACCTGAAAGACCGTTTCATGGACTCCGAGGGAAATACTATGACTTACCATCGGTCCTGCACCCGTCCCACGCTCCCCGCCGGATCCGTCCGTGAACCAGACGAGTGCGTCCTGTGGTATGCCCGGCGTCTCCTCCCGCCATGCCTTGCGGTCAGGGATTTCCGCTGTAAAGTTGTTTTCCCTGCACATTCGCGGGCTCGCGAAGTCTGACCTCATTTCAAGCATGGGCTCCTTCACGATCTCCTGAATTTTGAGGTGGCCCCTGAGGCCTGGGTTGATCTTCAGTCTACCATTGCAGGCTAGTCTGTATACTCCTAGCCTGGCCTCCCCCATAATATCCAAGTGTAGGGGGGGGGGGCAGATCTAGCAACACTTCCATGGCGGCTGTTGGAGTTGAAGACATGGCCCCTGTGATGCCTAGGCAAGCCATCTTTTGTATCTTGTCTAGTTTTTGTTTGGCACTGGATTGTGTCACCTTAGGCCACCAGACCAGTGCCGCATATGTTAACGATGGTCTGACCACCCTTGTGTACAGCCAGTGGGCCATACTAGGACTTAGTCCCCACGTTTCTCCATATAGCCGCCTAGTGACGGCTAAGGTCATGACTGCCTTACGCAGTATTTTTTCAATGTGACCACTCCAGGTTAGCTTAGAGTCCAATACGACCCCAAGATATTTTACATCCGAGGCCATTGGAACGCTCCTACCGTATACAGTGAGAGTTCTGTGGCTGTCGCACTTCCTCCTCCTCGTAAACGGCACGACGGTTGTTTTCTCGGGGCTCACCCCGAGCCCTTGATCAACCGTCCACCCTTCCACCACTTTCAGTGTAGTCTGCATGCGCTTCCACACTGCCTGTGTGACCTTTCCTCGGACTATGATGACAATGTCGTCCGCATAGCCCTGTACCTCATACCCCCCTCCCGAGAGCCTCCCCAACAGGCCGTCCACGATTAGGCACCAGAGCAAGGGAGACAGAACGCTCCCCTGCGGACTCCCCGCCGCGACCCCCGCCAGCAGAGTCCCTCCCGCGAGTGAGGTGAACACCGTCCTGTCCCTGAGCATGGAACCGATCCACCTGCAGCAGGTATCCTCCCGGACAGCTGACAGAACCGACCCGAATGAGGTGTTGCTAAAGGCCCCCTCTATGTCTAGGAAGGCCCCCAGCGCCACCTCCCTGTTCTCCAGCGTATTCTCCAGTTTCAGCACCAATTGGTGCAGTGCTGTTTCTGTTGAGAATCCTGCTCTGTATGCATAGTGTCCGCAGTGTAGGGGATATGCTTCCAGTACACCGCCCCTAATGTGCCGGTCAAGCAGTTTTTCCACTGTTTTTAGCAAAAAGGACATTATACTTATTGGCCTCAGAGACTTTGCCTGGTCTGTTGGACGCCCAGGTTTAGGAATGAATACAACCCTGGCCAGTCTCCACGCCCCCGGAATGTACCCCAGAGCCAGGCTGGCCCTCATAATGAGGGTAAGCACCGGCGCCAGTATAACTGTTGGAGCATTATTCCATCAAATTCCGGCGATTTGTATGGCTTAAAGCTGTTAATGGCCCATTTGATTTTGGTCCAGGTAACCACCTCTTTAGCGACTGTCCAGTCTACTCTAGATGCCCGCCTATAAGGCACCTATATTTCTGAGTGTTCCCAGTCCGGAAGTGATTGGTTTATTATGTTACAGCCGGGGAAGTGCGTCTGGAGTAAAATTTCCATAGTTTCCTCCCCGAGCTTGTAAAGCCTCCATGGATGTTCTAAGGAAGCCCATGTTAGTCTGAGGGGCCTTGGACAGGATCTTGTGTAGTCGAGCACTCTCGGACGTGTTTTCCACTTCCTCGCAGTGCCTCCTCCACGACTCCTTCTTGCGTCCCTCAGTCCTCAGTCTTTTGTTATAGGTCGTTAGGGCCTGTCTATATTCATCCCATGCTCCCGACCTTTTGGCCGCGTTGAACTGCTTACGAACCTGCGTCCTCCTTTGCCTGAGGTCCTCGTTCCACCACGGGACGTTCCTGGTGGACACCCTCATTTTCAGGGGGCAGTTGGCGTTATAGGCCGAGGTGATTGCGTCTCGCAATTGGACAGCTGCAATCTCGAGGTCTATTGAATTGTCTATGGTACTCTTAACCCCCCGCAGTTCCACAGCTAGGTCTGACCTGTAGGCTTCCCAGTCCGCTGCTCCAATTCGTTGGGTGGAGGAGGGTCTGTGCTGTCCCCTGGCAGATAGGCTGACGCGACAGTAATGTCCCTCAGCCCATCCGCTCCTCCACATCGGATTTTGATCGTTGCCAGGTCCCTGGAACAGAAATTCATTAGAGGCAGAAACTCGATCCCTTCCCAGACAAAAATGCAGGCCCTCGGGTTCTCGCTGGATCTGCTGTAGATGAGCTTTCCAGTAGCTCCGCCGAGTCCCTTGATCTCTCCCTTATAGAAGTACGGTTCCTGGATGAGGACCACATCCGTGTTCCTCAGAGCCATCGGTAGTCGGGCCGTGGCTGCCCTACTGTGTTGGAGGTTGACCTGAAGGAACCTAAGTCCCATTAACCCTTAGTTGCTTCCTCAGTGGGCGGAAGCTAACCCTTCCCAGTCCCCGGAATGCCTTGAAGGAGGTTCCTTCAAGGGCTCTGTAAGACGTCTGGTCGATCGAGAAGGCGAGAGTCTGTCCTTTCTCCTCTGCCTTCCTGCTTAGAACCGACCAGTGTTGTGTCCCCTGTTCAGGGTTCTGGATCTTAAGTCTACTGATCACCGTCTCCTGCGGGACGATGTCAGGGATCCATACGAGGACCTTGTGTCTCTTTGGGAGTTCCATGGGCTCGACGGCTGTCAAGTCCGTCCCCTCCCAGGTCCCCGAGGTCCCCGATCGTCTTCCGCAGCCAGTCCCGCAACTGCGGGCCGGCACAGGTTATCCAGAGGATGCCCCCCGTCAGGTGCACCCAGTGGAACTAAGGCGGGCTCTCCCCTTCCTGAAGAGAGTCCACCGCAGCTACCACCGCAGCCTGGATCAGGTCCGCCTTCCCCTGGTCTAGCGTGACCTCAGGATGGCGTCAGTCAATCACCGCCATCCCGAGGCCCTCCGCAGCCTCCCTATACGAGCCAGTCTGCGGCAAGTTTTTCGATATAACGCAAATAGGTTAGCTATATGGGCTGTGACTTTTTCTAATGATTTTTTGACTTAACATGTCGTTTATCTGTCGATCTACCTCTGGTTTGTGTACGTATGGGGATACCTGTATAATTTTGAATGTACTGGTATATCAGCTGTTATTCGAATTCTATTTTTGATCGGATTTGTATGTGTTAGAGGCTCGTCTTTATGTAAAATATATCTTGGTATTCCGTTAAAAGGTTAATAACGCATGTTTGTCATCATCATTTAAATAATCTGTATTTATTTGATTAATTAGAATATTTTGATTTACAACTGGTTTTTGACTGATCCCCGTATTACTATTTATTATATTGTTCCGTAATTCATTCCCAGGTTCATTTTGCTGACTACTCGGTTTTCTTTTAGTGAGTGTGTAAAGCGATCTTTGGTATATATATATATATATATATATATATATATATATATATATATATATATATATATATATATATATATATATATATATATATATATATATACTGTGTGTCTAAAGTAACGCATAAATTCAATGAAATTGAAAGTGGCCCTTAGTAAGGAAAATTCAAAACCAGGTCGATTTTTATTGTTAAAAACTAACTTTTTGATATAAAAATCTCACTTCTACCATCATACCTCAAACAAAGGGTAGCATCCTTTTCGAAATTTTGAAATTGGATGCCAGGTAGTGTGATACATCTTTTTAAAGCTAATCCAATTATCTATTCTGTAACACCATATTTTTTGTAAGAATAAAATAGAGTGAGTAATAACATTTTTATTACCAGTAACACCCAACACAAGTACATGACGTCAAAACAAATTGAGGCAAACTGTAAGCCTTGTGGTGGAAACTAGTGATCTGCAATTCTTGTGGAAATCTGATGGTGGGTGGTTATGTAATGGTTGCAAAAATAGTTTGCGACGCCGCAGAGCGTCGTCTGACTCTGGCATGCCTTTGCATTGTACCTCTGTTGTTGGATCTGCTGCTGAAATGGGGGAATGCGTCGAGTTAGATTGCAATAACGGTAATACTGGTATTGTAGGTAGAGATATGATGCTGAGTCAACTTAATTAATTAAAACAGCAACATCTTGTTTCTTTGTGATACGTGGAGTAGTTAGTTTCTTCAATGCTGGTGGTGTGGATCGTGGTAGTGGAAGAAATAGCGAGTCTCTAGAATTGTTCCTCGAGGAAATGGAAAATACTAAAAGGGCTATCCAGGCACAGTTGGAAGAGAAGTTTTCAAAATTTAGGGAGGAGTTTCTTGCTGCTCTTAATGTTGAGTTTAAATTTAAAGATCAAGACAAACCTGTTCTGCCTTATTCAAGTATTCTCACGAATAATGTCAGGCCTGCAGTAATTGTTAAACCAAAAAATGAGTCTCAAGCTGTAAAGGTGACAAAAGCAGATATGCTAAAAAGGGTCAATCCAGCTGACGCTGGTATTCAGCGGAGAGTGAAGTCAAAGGGATTCATCCCCGTATAAAAATTGTTGGAATATCAAATGACTTTGATGAACGAAATTTTATGAACTGTTTTCTCAAAATGAATGCTGGTCTTTTGAGCACTGATTCTTCACCAAAGTTACTAAACATTTGGAATTTGAAAAAAGCAATAACAGATTGCAAGATTTGATAGAATTTGATGTATTATCGCATAATAAGGTTCTAGGAGCTGGACATGTGTTTGTTGGTTATGGTAGCTGCTCTGTCTTTGACGCGGTGGAAATTTCTAGGTGTTACAGGTTACAGGTCTTGGACACATGTCTAAATGCCGTACGGCCAGTAAATGTTGTCCTAGGTGTACGGTTGATTATGCATTATTGGATTGTGCAGAGACCGCTGTTAAATAAATTAACTGTATTGAGTCCGGCGCTGTATTCTCTGTGTGACCACGCAGCAGGGGACCCCAAAATATCCGGTATATTTTAAGGCTTGTAAGAAGTTGAGAGCGGATCTACTGTCTTTGGCATAGCAACCATCTGCGGCTTCTTCTGTTCCTTTTTCAAATTGTTGCGATCCTTCATCTGTTTTTTGGTCTCAGTCTAATGGTCTTGTTATATATTACCAGACTGCTCGCAGTGTGGTTAATAAAATGAGAGATCTCTTGAATTTATCAGCCTCTTTCTCTTTCAACTTTATCGCACTGTCTGAAACGTGGCTTAGGCATGACGTTCTTGATAGGGAATTATTTTGTGACCACTACCTAATTTTTAGAGAGGACAGAGAGTTTGGTGTTGTCGGCGTGTCTAGAGGCGGAGGGACTTCTTGCAGTTAATAGACAATATGATGCTATCAAGGTTTCCTTACCATGCGATCTCCTATCGCATACCTACTGTTGACATTTTGTGAGTTAAGGTTACCTGTGGCCATCTTCCTCTATATATTTTTGTTCTCTACAGTCCTCTGGCATCTCCCTGTTATGTGTATAATCCACTTTTTGACTTATTGTTGTCTTTGGAGTTTATATTTTCTCGTGATATTCTGATTATGGGTGACTTTAACATACCTGGGTATGCGGATTCGTTGCAGGGGAGAAGATCAAGCTTCAATGCTCTTGATGAATTCGTATCACTCCTTGAATTATCCCAGTCGAATATGATACGTAATGATCGCAATGGTATTCTTGATTTGGTGTTCAGTGGGAAAGATTGTGAAGTTTCTAGATCGGAAGACGTGTTCCTTACTGAGGATGGCTATCATCCACCCCTAACAGTAACTATAACGGTTGTGAACTCTAATAATTATTTTGGACACAAGAAACATACCGAGCCAACTTATAATTTTAAACGAGCTGACCTAAGAGTACTATATGAACGACTTTCCTTTGTGGACTGATTTCGTTTACTGGCACTCGACGATGTTGACCTGGCTTGCTTACAATTATATTCTATTCTTTACGACACTTTTGATTCTTGCGTTCCAAAGTCTACTCCTAGATCTCCTAAATACCCTCCTTGGTTTACTACGGAGCTGGTGAAGCTGTGTAGGCTAAAAACTCAAACTCGGTCTAGATATAAACGTTCTGGGTGAGTTTAAGAGTTTCAGGTCTCAGCTTAAGGATTTCTTGAACAGTGAGTATAATAATTACCTCCTGATCTGTGAAAATTCAGTCCCTCATAACCCAAACAAATTCTGGTCATTTTTAAGTTCCAAAAAACGACATAATTCTGTTCCCAAAAGAATGGAATGTAATGGTCTCAACGTGGATCAGTCTGCTGAGATTGCTAATAGTTTTGCTGATTTTTTTCGTCTATATATGTATCTCAATAACCCACACCTGTACCTTAGTCTGGGGTAAAAACCACCTTGGAAATTGATGACTATACTTCACCACAAATACTGAGTTTTCTTCTTTCAGAAGTTGAAGATGTTCTTCGGTCGTCTAAGCCTCATATGACGTTTGGTCCTGACCTACTCCCATAATTTATTTTAAAGGATTGTGCAACCGTTTTCGCTTTCTCCTTACGGAATATATTTAATCTATGTTTAAAAAACTGTAAAATACCAGTATTGTGGAAGATATCGAAATCTTGCCCAGTTTACAAGGCTGGTGATAAAAGATTTATAGATAATTATAGGCAGATATCGTAACCCTGTAATTTGCTTACAGCTTTGGAAACGTTATTACACAGGCATATATTCTTCCATATAAAGAGGTCCATCCTTAGGTTATTTGAAAATACGAGCCGGCCGGGTATGAGGTGTAAAATTGGGACTTTCAGCAAGCAAATGATTGCATCTCGCGCGACATTATAAATTTAGATAATTTTAGTTATGTGATTTTTGTCGTTTAATCGATTCATATTTGTTAGTAAGTAATCCAATATGTTGTCTTATTAGTGTTAATTAACACCAGTAAGACACAAGAAGTTCCATTGAATTATGTTCAATGAAATATTTCAATGTAAGTTTATTAAAGTTAAAAGAGGTAATAATTTTTGAATACTTTGACATCTAATAATTTTGACTAATGAAATTTGATACTGAATAAAATATCATTTTTTCATTACCTAGTATATCATATTTGTCAGCTATCATCTGAAGATTGTTATTAAAGAACTATTGTTTTTGAACGATATTTTTTTTGTAATTATATGCCCGCAAGAATTTCGAAAGTCTAGTTCTATTTTGTTATATAAATAAAAGAAAACATCAACTGTTTGGTGCAGAAAAAATATACGCTAACCCATTTCCCATGCGGAAGGCAAATAAAGCAGACCGTTTTTAATTGTGGTTTTAGGATATAAAACGCTTAAGAGGCCCGCGAGGATAAAATAGTTGTGTCTGAATCTAATGTTGCACATATTGGATTTTATCGTATCCACCCATCTAATCTGAACACACGATGGTGAAAGCAACCTCAGAGTAGACATTTTTTTTCTTCAATAAATTCAGTCCAGATCAAATCCAGCAAGAGGTAGTAAACTGTGACGTTTGAATCTGAAGGGTGAATAAATTTGGAGTCTCTGTTTGCGAACAAAGCAGATCTTGCAGATAAAACGAGGTAACATAAGAGATATGACTAATATCGGATTGCTAGTGAACGTTCTCGAGAGCAGCTGAACCACTCTGCCATATAAAGATGATATTAATCCAGGAATTTCTCAAAAGAACGATCTATCTTGATTGCAGTAATTGTGGAAAATATTAGAACAGTTACTCGAAATCCAACTTCTGAAACATAAATAACTTTGCAGCAACTCTACTTCTGACATTATGGATTCCGCTAAGTAATTTAATTCGCTCCACCTTCATACAAAACCAACAGGATTAGTAAACTTCAAAAGCTTGCAATTCGTTGGCTGCACTCATTTGAATTTAGAACACTCATGAATGCTCATAAACATGTTTTATGCAGAAACGATAAATTGCTCTAAGAATTTAAAAAAGTTTCGTACCATCCATGGAAGATCGCGATAATAATACTCTGTTAGCTCACTCTGCTCAGGCGCCAGTTGTTCTCGTAATCTGCCCAGACGACTGTTACTCTCAAGTTACTGCACCTTTTAAACGAGTATCTGTCAAGTTGGGTAAAAATTCATTTTTAACGAATTGTAGAACGAGTGGTATCGATGGTGAGACTTTGCCAAATTTCCTTTAAATGAGCGCAAATTTGGGCTCATAGAACCCGAAAACAAAGTCCGTTCGAATTTATTTATTATGGCTTGAAAGAATTCGTTAGCCAGCCTGATCGGACCAGTTTTTTGGAATGAAAATTTTCTCTGAAGACCAAATGGTATCTCAAAATAATAGTTATTATAATCAATAAAAGTTATTTTGATAAAATTTGGTAGGTATTATGCCCTGGTTAGGACCTTAAGGACCTTTACTATGTACCACAATTCAACTGTCTAGGTTTATAGCAAATTTGAAGCATTTAATAAAAATCGCTACCATAACGCACTTGCTGCGTCCCGAATTTTTGTGGTTTTGTGAAACTAAATGCGCGCAATACGGTTATTTTTTTATTTATTTGTTTTATTTGAAATTATTAATTATAATTCGTTTCATACAGGTTTTCCGCTTCTAAATTTAACTAAACCTCCAAAATCTCAAATAGTTTTTTCACCAGTTTTTTTAAAAGTATTCTCGAACCCCGTTCTTCTACTAACCAAAGTAACTACATTTCCCTTGTAAACCAGTACAATTTTCCTAGCCAACCTATTCAAGAAATTTGCACAAAAGCTTTACCTGCCAAGATATAATTATTCACGAAAAGGTTTTGACAAGAATTCCTTAAAAAACTTTTACTTAAAAATTAGCTATTTTTTTATGCAAAAATTGGCGTAATCAATGTTACACGAAAATTATATGAAAATATTTTCACGAAAGTTCGAAAACAATTTTCACGTGAATCCGCATTTTTTACATTGACTCATTAAACATTACTACCATTTTATGAAATTTTGGAAAAAAAATGTCTACGTTAACACTAAAATAAGTTTCTGGGAAAAATGATTTTTACGCAAAAATTTGTTTGTAAAAAAGTAATTAAATACCTTTTCCCGGAGATTGAAAGGCTTGGAAGTAGAGAGAAATATAAGCGGAAAACTTATCAAATAGTTTCATGTCAGAAATAAGTTAGTTATTTATTAGTCTGTTACTTTGTGTTTATGTGACATTTGTGAAAGTTTATCAATTACTTATATATTATGAAAATGTTAACATGGATACTCCTGTCAAATTAATTATTTCTTGCTATTTTTTCATACGAAGTTAATTTAAAAATTTTAATAATCTTCTTAGAAATTTTGCTGAATAGCCACATAATTTTATTGGTTACAAAAATGAATGAAAAACGAAAAAAATAATTTAACTGAGCCCCTGTATATATTCGAACCAACAACCTTTGGATGAGAGTCTAAACCGCAACCGAATGTGCCACCACGCACGTTGACAATTGATCGTGGTTAAATCCATGTGATACAGATGATATATCATACACTTCTTTTAAGTGGAGAATAAGATTTTTCTTAAGGAAATGGACTCGAAATTTGGGACAGGTTATAATAGTCTTTATATAGACTACTTGCGTAGTAAATGTTTTTACTGTAATAATTTTGGTAGTAATTAACAGAAAATTGGTTATTAAAATCTAAAAAAAAGTTTATGAAAATGCGTTACCAGTAGATATATATATAATGTTCTGGAACGACCTTGCGAGGGAGCAGCCAAGTTCAAGGTCAAGGCCAGCAGCAAGGTCAAGGCCAAAGACACGTTCAAGGTCAAGACCAGAGGCAACGTCAGGGTCAACGCCAAAGGCATGGTCGAGGCCAGAGACCCGTTTAAGGCCAGAGGAAAGGTCAAGGCCCGAGGCAAATTAAATTCAGCCAAGAGATATAACCTTAATACAAATTTATTCTTGAAATTTGTATTATATATGTATGGGAGATATCTCAAGTAATTACTACTATTAGAAACATATATATGCGAGTTCGAATTTATATAAGAATACCGTTTAAGTGTAGAAATATAATGTCTGATCACAATTTTTTGAATAACTGGGACAGTTTACGAATCACTTCAAATATTCGCCAGTGATATGTGTTAAGTTATGAAGGAAGTGTTCTTCAATATCGCCATATTCAAGCTGCTCACATTGTAACAGGCGAATAAAATATAGATCTGCAGAACAGTGTAAGCAGCCAACCGAATTGACCTTTGTGTGTAGTTTTTTAAGAATGAGTCCAGCTGGCAATATTGAAAACAGTTAGTAGGGTCAGTTGTTAAGAAGCTCTCGGCAACATCGGTACATTATAAACAATTTAATATGATGGGTAATGTTAACAATAAATGTCAGTGTGAAAAATAGGTGATGAGCTAGAAGAGAAGTTTAGAATAATTGTCTGTAAAATAAGATATAAGCTGGTGATAAAAAATTCAAGTCTGAAAGAGCTGACTGGACCAATTCATATTTGTATGAATTGTGTAACACATATTTAAGTGGCAACTGTACAACAGAGTTTTTTGTTCTGTCATACAAAGCTTATGTGCAAATTAAACAATTTGTAGAATATAAAATTGTAAATAGACATTGTATACATCGCTTTAAATAAATAGAAAATCAGTTTTTTAATTAGTTAGGTATGTCTGTTGCACAGAACGGCCGATTAGCGTTACGTATACGAGGGGTATTTAATAATAAAATGAACATTGATCTGAATATATTAACCAAAATGTCCTAAGAAAAGGACATATACGAGGGGTTCTCAAAAACTATGATAATAGTATAATAGGTTGATTTTGTAATTTAAAAAAACACACACACACGCCATGCGCAAACCAAACGGTTAAAGCTAAGACTGACACATGACAGATGATTTGAATGACATGACATATTATACATACCGCTAGACGTTGTTGTTTAACATGACAGGACACACGACATGCTAAACAAGTGTGTGAAAATAAATTATGTACTGACTGCGTGTGTTATCTGTTGTCATTTCATGTCGGGTTGACCTCGTTCCTGTTTGAGCGTGTCTACAATTCTGTTGTTATCAGATGTCATTTCCGATGGGTGACCTAGTTTTATGTTAGAGCCTGCTGCATTTGACCCTCGCTGGTAAACATTATCAGTTTTCATTTCCTTTCTGGTTGACCTCGCCCCTGTTTGAGCTTGTCTATAATTCTGTTGTTAGCAGTTGTCATTTCCGGTAGGGTGACTTCATCATCATCAAGCGTGTTAGAGCCTACATAAGATTGCAAACTATCACATTGGTCTGTGTCCGTGACCTGTTCACAGTAGTTATACAAGTTAAAAGTATTGTTGTCGTTGTACATGATGGACAGTGTTGATGTTAATGATGGGCCTGCAATAATGATATTTGCCGAGATTATTATTGGGGTAAAATTAACACATTTCCACGTGAAAATATTAGTGTCATTAAACGAGAAAGACGATTACTTTTGGAAACAAGGTATTATGTTACTCCAATACTTAGTGTGGTGTTTGGTATATCCCAAGCAGCAGGGCTGATGCCAATAATTAAACTCGTAAATATAAATCCATGTACACCACATCCCAACCATTGTATACCAATACAATCAGGCTCATGGGAATGGGATTATTTTATATCAACATTGAAAGGAATAGCAGAAGAGTACTTTACCAAAGGCAATGATTAAGTTGAAACTGCAGACGTGGGCTTCTGTGTCATCAGGCCGATTATAATACTGACGAAAAAATGTTTGCCAATTTCATATGTATCAGTCAATTTTCATTTAAGTGACGAAACAGTTAAACAGCTTCTAGATCTGGTTCAAGGCATTGGCGTAAGATTAAAGGTACTAGTTACATTTAACTTTGATATTCAATTTATATAGCGTTGTTCACGTTTGTAAATGCACCAATAAGACAGAGTTGCCATGTGACGAGGAGGTGGTAAAGCTTATAAATCTTATGCTGAAAAACAGTAAGCCCTCATTCCGATTCTCTATGTTGGAGTGCTTACACTTTGCTGGGAAAAAGTAGTCGTTTCAAAGAAATACACACGATATACAATGGTTCCTCTTAAAGCAAGTTTCATCATTCTAATAGCACTGTGTCAGAATGTGTTTTACATTCATAAACCACCCAATGTAACAGAAGTACGAATTTGTTTCGACACCGATGACTGCGTGAAATGGTCCGCTCTTACAACAGCAACAACATATCTACACAACGATGACCTCATACCGCTTGAAACATATAACATATCGTCCAAAAGCAAGTCTCTGATATGGTGCGTTACAAACTTATATTTCTGTTTGATGATGGCAGCAGTAGTGAGACATCCGTTTGGAGGACTCCTGTGTTGACTGATTCTTATCTGTTCACTTCAAAGTATATATTTGTGTTTATAGCAAGTGGCTTTCTCACATGTCACCACATTCATGTTGATGAAAGATAGGTGTTGCAAACATGTTTGTCAATATATATATATATATATATATATATATATATATATATATATATATATATATATATATATATATATATATATATATATATATATATAGAGAGAGAGAGAGAGAGAGAGAGAGAGATTCAAGTGAGTCGTAAAGTCAGTACCAATGTTAGTGTCACAGGGTGAAGGTCCTGTTAACACAGCCATTAACAAACTGCCTGTTGAGTTACGCATACCTGGTTATAAGTTTTGTGGTCCAGGCACTAAACTTAAGGAACGTCTGGCTAGAGGTGATCAAGGTACCAATCCCCAGATCGTGCTTCATTACCATATGTAAATAAGAAACAATGATACAATGTTATAAACCTCCCACGTAAGCTGAACAAAATTGGTCTTTATTTACATAAAGAACAGCACGTTCTTTATCTAATATAAAACAATAAATGAGTGTATGTTTATTAAACTAATTCTTTTCTAAATATTCAACTATTACTTTATAATTACACATATACAATGAAGTCTTTTAACCAATTCCAGTTATTAATTCATGCTAACAAGCATATATCGATGATTAATCCACGCTATCTGTGTCTTACTCCATGGTCCATTGGTCTATGTATTCGCTTCGATCGAGAGATCCCAGGTTCTATTTTAGTTTGTGACGTACGCTCTTCTTTAAAAATATTTTTCTCTCTCAATCTATCTCCCTTTCTCCAATTCTATAGATATTTGTGTGGATGTGTGTGTGTGTGTGTGTGTGTGTATGTAGAGTACGTCAGCTGTAGATGGGAACATTCATCATAGTAACATTTCAACTAATGTACCTATGTACGTCTGACGTACTCTAGACATCCGCACGCAGAGAGACACAAAACACTAATATACAAATTTCTCGCAAAAACTGTGTAGAATGGCAACACTACAACAAACAAACGTGGTAACATATCATCAAAATAGCGTCATAATCTAACATATAACACGTGGAGACTTAACCTCAACAAACAGCGGCACCCTGATGGCAACAAACATAACCCAACAAAACATTCGGCGCGAGGAAACAAGCACGAGGGAGGCTTATATGTCAAGTAACAACCATAACCTTAACAAACATTTGTTGAGCGGGCACAAACATGTGGAAGGCTTAGATGTCAAATACCAACCATAACTTACACGTGTGTGAGAACATAACCACAAATTACCACATTAGACTTATATGTCATCTGTCCACCAACACAAACAAATAAACAAGCGGCGAGCGGAAATAGGCACATGGAGACCCTAACCGATACGTGGAGACCTAACCACAAATTACCACGAGTGTGTGTCTGTGTGTGTGTGTGTGTGTGTGTGTGTGTGTGTGTGGGAACACCTCAACAAACGAGCGGGCAGTCGGCATATGTCATGCAACACACCACAACATGGTGACGTAACCAGACAGCAACCATCTTGAAATATCTGAAAGATGACGTCATCTGTCATTTGACAGTTGACAGATAACAGTTGACAACTGACAGGTGACAGCTGACAGATAACAGCTGACAGGTTTACTGCCATCTGTCACGTCAAATGCATGCGCGTGACGTCACACACATGGGCAGATGCCATCTTGGAAAGTGAAGGGTGTGGTCCATAGTGTCCGACTATCTACTGATGAGGTAACACAAAGAATAATTGCCATACTACTTGAAGCTATGCACAAGCCAGAGTTGGAAGATTTAAAAAACGAATTTGAAAATAAATTGAAAAATTTTGCCAAGAACAAAACTGCTCAGGTTTTAAAAGATGTTGATGTGTTAAAGAATAACAAGTTGAAGAAGAAGCTGGGTTAAATCGACAACAAACTAAACGATTTGCATGACAAGTGGATACTTTGAAATCCAACATCACCATGCAATGCAAAACGTTGAACCATCTGCTGCTAAAAAGCAAGTTGTTCCCACCAGCAAGAATCAATTTTAAACGTAGGCGTACCAGAATTAAAGGTTTGGATCACTTGTGGCAGATTAATTTACCTGAGTTTACAGACTATCATGGAGAGAACTCTGGATACAAGTGTATTTTAGTGGTCATCAACTGTTTTTCAAAGTATGTGTGCACTCGTCCACTTAAATCTAAAAATTCTAAAAGCTATGGCTGATAAGTTAGCTAATAGTACAGCTCCACCGACATCCAGTAAGGAGTTATATATGAAAATATACAACATTAATCACTACAGCACTTATAGTGTGAAGAAGGCTGCAATAGTGGAAAGAGTCATTTGTACCTTGAAAAAGAAGATATATACAAATTTCCACTTGCTTGTGTCCTACAAATGGCCTAATACATTTCCTGATGTCACAGCTGCTTACAACTCAACGATACATCGAACAACAGGTGTAATGCCTAAACAAGAAAAATGAAGCAGCTATTCTCAAACAAGTCTACTCAAATCTCAAAATGTTTGATCAGAATAAATTCAAAGTGGGTGATGTGCGTATAAGTAAAGTGCAAGCTCAATTTAAAAAGGGGTATACACTTCGCTGGTCAACAAAGTTATTCAAGAGTTATTCAAGTTATTCAAGTATGCATTTAACAAATACAGGTGTCTCACGCAGATCTTCCATTAACCGTTTCTGGAGTACGGCTCACTATCGCATTCTGAAAATTCATACACGTGGGTTTCTCGAAATTTGCAGTTCACTGAAAATATTGACGTTAGTATGGGACGTCCGGTTATAGCGGAAGTAGACGTCAACTTCTTTATTTCAAGCCGAAGATGATGTTTTTTATTATGGATCTAGATTGCGCGTCAAATTTTATTGTAGGTTTTACTAACATGTTATGTCATTTTTCTCAACCATTTTCGAGATATTTGACTTTATTCAAAAATTTATTAAAAAACATTGTCATATTTACACACCTGTATCTCCCTTATTTTTGAACCTGAAGAGTTTAAAATTTAAAATGCAGATTCTGAAATGCCACAATATATTTGGAATTTACTAAAGCTAGTACAAGTTAGATAGGGTGTCCGAAATAGATCGGTCAGTAGTAACAAGTTTAAAACCTAATAACTCTCTTCTTTTAAATATAACACCCCATATTTTATAACGTTCGTTCATGTACTTTTTTTTGCTTTTTCGATTGGTATCAGCATTCCCTATACCTAAGTCCCACATATTTGAAGGTATTTAAACATTATTTGAGATAAGAAATAATTATTAGTCAGTTTACCAGATTACACATTGCATTTCCACATAAACACAGATAAACTCGTTTTATGATCATAATACTACTAAAAAAATCTAAGAATTGAGTGTTTCGTCCAAAATTTCATAAGAGTAAAGCATTAATCGGTAACAAAGAGATTTGTGTCTTATCACTTCACAATAAATGTTCGAAATTTGCAACGTTCACTTCGAGCCATATTTTCGATAAGTAATAATTAGGTCAGTCAGTTTATCAGGTTGCCCAGGAGATGAAAATTTTAAACGTCATCTTCCGACAGTAAACTTAATGGTTGTACTATAAAGTACATTTGTCAATTGTATTTTAATAAAAGAGAGTATTTTCCAAACGATGGCTTTTTGAATTTAATTATTATTTACGGGGAGTGTAATCGAATTGTTAGCAGAACATATCGTGTGTTTGGAGAGAGATTTCCAGATAGACATAGACTAACTCCTGACATTATCAGAAGACTATTGAAAAATTGTTCTGAGCATGGAACGTTTCCTTCAGAAGGTAATAAAAATAAACCGCTATTGGACAACGAAGAAACACAAATAAATGTTTTGGCATTTTTTACTGATTATCCGCATGCGTCAATCAGAGACTGCGGTAGAAATTTGCATCTTTCAAGGAGAACTATTCAAAGAATTCTAAAAATTAACAAATCGACACCATTTTTGTTCACTTTAATACACCTATATATATATATATATATATATATATATATATATATATATATATATATATATATATATATATATATATATATATATATAACTGGTGATTTTTCCCGGCGTGTAGAATTCTGCGAATGGTATCTTTCGAAAACTCAAGATGAAAATTTCTCAAGAAAAATTATATGGTGCGATGAGTCAAAATTTTCAAAGAGGGGCATGTTCAATCGTCACAACAGTCACTATTGGTCCGACGAAAATCCTGACGAGAGAGAACGAAATTTCCAGGACTGTTGGAGTTTCAATGTATTCCGCAGTAAAATACAATAGAATGTTTGCCCTTAACATTTATGATGAGAACTTAACAGGTTGGTACCAATAATATTAAGCAATACTGCATTTCATTTGCCTATTAGTACATTATGTTATTAAAATATTTATTAGACTCACTGACACCTAATTTGAAAATATAACCCTTTTAATCATATCAATAATAATGGTAAGATTAAAAAAAGGTAAGAACGAATTCTAAAGTGCAGTATTCACAGGTCCTGGATATTGTCGCATTCTGCAGCAAGTAATAATACCGCTGAACTCCTTGCATGAACACGAAGCTGCAGATGTTTTGTATCAACAAGATGGAGCTCCACCACACAACTCACAGATAGTAAGCCACATACTCCAGAAAACATTTGAAGGCAGATGGATAGCTAACGGTGGTCCTCATCGTTGGCCAGCCCGCGCACCAGACATATGACTCCACTAGATGTTAGTATCTGTGCGTGCATTAAGAACAAAGTTTACCAGAAACAACTTTACAAAACGAGATATGACAGCTAGAGTATTAGAGGCCTTGAACGCAATGGAGCAAGATTACCTTTCTCGAGCGGGTACCATCAGTAAGAGAGTCATCAAATGCCTCGAAGTGAACGGTTCAAATTTCCAACATTTATTGTGAAGCGATAACACACAAATCTCTTTGTTCCCTAATAATCCTTTACTCTTATGAAACCTTGGACGAAACACTCCATTCTTAGAATTTTTTTATCTGATCATAATTCTTGATCTGTGTTTATGTGGAAATCTCTTTGCAGCCACACGACATCTTCTGTTAGTAATTCGATTATTATCCTCCTAAATCAACGTTATATTCAAAACTCGTCGCATATTTATTTTTATGTCGGAAAATGACGTTTAAAATTTTCATCTCATAGGCAACCCGATAAACTGACTAATAATTATTTCTTATCGCAAATTATGTTTAAATATCTTCAAATCGGTGGAACTTAGGTATAGGGAATGCTGATACCAATCGAAAGAACAATAAAAAGTACATGAACTATCGTTATAAAATATACGATGTTAAAATAAGAGTTATTAGGTTTTAAAATTGTCACGATTGACCGGTCTATTTCGAGCACCCTGTCCAACTTGTACTAGCTCTAGGATATTCCAAATATTTTGTGGCATTTTAGAATTTGCACTTTCAAATTTCAACTCTTCAGGTTAAAAAATAACAGAGATACAGGTGTGTAAACGTGACAATGTTTTTGAAGAAATTTTTGAAAAGTCAAATATCTCAAAAATGGTTGAGAAAAATGACATAACATGGTAGTGAAACCTTACATAAAATTTGACGAGCAGTCTAGATCCGTAATAAAAAAATCCATCTGCTATTTGAAATAAGAATGTGGACGTCTATTTCCGATATAACCGGAAGTCCCATACTAACGTCACGCACGTGCGGGAATTTTCAGAATACAATTGTGAGCCGTACTTCAGAAACGGCTAATGGAATGTCTACGTGGGACACCTGTACAGTAACATACTTTCTTGAAGACATGCAGGGAAAAGCAATCAGTGAATGGTTTTACTAGAAAGAACTACAAAAGACTAAATAAACAGACATCATCTGGTTGAACGCATCTTGAGGAAGAAAGGCAAGAAACTCTATGTAAAATGGTTGGGCTTCGACAAATCTCATTATTCTTGGATACATTCAGATGTTAAATAAGCTTATATTTAATGTATTAATGTACTTGGAATAAATTGAAAGTTTTTGTCAAAATTTATGTGTTTTTATTTTTTCATGTGATATACACAGACTAATGCAATTAAAAATTATGACGTAAATTTATGATATCCTGAATAAACTTCCCCTGCTATATGTAGATCGTTTTTCCTCGCCTTAAGGTATTTTACTTCGGTCTTTATTTGGTTAAAAAGATTTACAGAATTTGGATCATACAACATGTTTAGGACAACTTCGGCATCGGGTTGTTTATTTTTTAAGTTCTTAACAGCTCTTCTAAAACTTTTCTTCTGAGTTCTTATATATCATCTTATTGGGTAGGTAGCGTCTTTCTCATTTCTTGAAAGTAAACCAAAAACAGAGAGTTTTCCTGGGTTGCTTGGTTTTGGCGATATATCTTCAAGATGTTCTGTGACTTTAGCATTTGTTTGCATGCGCTGCACTTCACCATCTATCTCCATTAAATTCACTTCAATTTTTTTAAGGTTTCCCTGTATTTTTGATTAAATTCTCTTACGAAAAAATCAAAAATAATTTGGTTGTACTTTTCATAGAAATGATTGAATATCCAACAGGCCAAATTTAATATAAAATCTTTGCACTCATATGTACCAGCGAGTGGTTTCCAGTCTGTGTTCCACCAAAGTCCACAAAGTATGTAACGGTTGTTGGTTTACTTGAGATGTAACTCTAAATGTGACTCTAAATTGTTGTTGTAATAAGCATTAACTCTTTTGTTTTCTTATTTTCCAACCGATGTCTTAATCTTTTCTCACCACTTTTACACGATTTTGTTGCTATGAAATAACCAAAATAAATATCGATAATTAATTTAAAGTCTCCAGATAAACCATAATGGCCTTTAATTTGCTGGTAACACACATCACTTACTGGGGCCATGTTAAACACACTACTGAACACTTGGATACTCAAGAACAAGCTGAAGCACGCCTTGCTTCTAAGACAACTGAATGTTTAATGAGCTTGATAGTGTTTCCGGGCAACAATTTATACTTGTTGACACCACCCACGGCTTAAAAACTGTGTTTATTAATATTTATTTCCAACAACATTAGTCGCTCCAACATCCATCCGCTTTGGGCTTCTGCAAACTCTAATGCTTTTGCGTAAATTTCGTCGACGAATTCTTGAAATGTATTTTCAGAATTAGTTGAAACTCTACCATTTTTGTTTTTAGTATTGAATGATTTCATTTATTTTCTATTTTTACTTTGGAGCACATACAATCCAAACAATTCTAGATTCATTTTGATTTCGTCATGTTTAGCTAAAGCAGCCTCCATCAGATGACACAATGTTGCTTCACAGTTTCCATGGCAATTCTTATGTCACTTCCATTCATACTAATACGATAGGTAACCACTCTGTTTTTAAAAGCTTGAATTAACATATGCACTTGTTCAACTTGCCAGGGCTCACATACTTTTGATTTGTGGGGTTCACTACGTAAATGTCCAGAAAATCACTTTTTTTTCACTTGTAACGTGCATGATTCACAGTATATCATCTTAACTACAGGTGCTTAACTAAGAAATAAAACTCATGTGTTCATTTTATACATTTTTTAGCGAACACGGTTGCGATACTTGTGAAATAAAGTGCTATATTTAAAGCGAAAGTACAGCAACATGAATAGGGTAAGTCATGTGAGAAAGCCGGTGGCTATAAACACAGAAATATACTTCGAAGTGAACCAATCAGTCAACACAAGAGTTCTCCAATCAGATGTCTCACCACGGCTGCCATCATCAAACATAAACATAAATTTGTAACGCACCATACCACACTTGCTTTTGGACGACATGTTGTATGTTGAAAGCGGTATGAGCTCATAGTTGTGTTTTGTTGTAAGACCAGACCTTTTCATACAATCATCGATGCCGAAACAAATTCTTACTTCTGTTACATTGGGTGGTTGGTAAATATAAGACACATTCTGACACACTGCTGTTAGGATGATGAAACTTGCTTTAAGAGGAGCCATTATATATCGTATGTATTTCTTTGAATCGATTAAGTACTTATTTCTTTGCAAAGTGTAAGCACTCTAATGTACCAACTCGGAATGTCGGTTCAGAGTCTTTCAGCATATTATTTATAAGGTTCACCATTTCACCGTCACATGGTAACTCCTTCTTATTAACACATTCCAGAACATCAGCAACAATTCACTAAGTCGAATAGCAAAGTTAAAATTAGTTAGAAACTTCAGCTTTTCGTTGATGATTTCAACCAAATCTAGTAGTTGTTGCACTGTATCATCGGTTAAATAAAAAGTAACAAGAGTTATCAGATATACCTTTACTGTTTAGTATTTTAATTGGTTTGACGGTACATATTCCAATTATTTTTGTTCAATCTTATTACCTTTGGTAAAGTACTCTTCAGCTGTCTTTTCCAGCGTTAAAATAAAAGATTCCCATTCCCATGAGCCAGATGAGATTGTTATATTTGGATTTGGTGGATGCGGGTTCGTATTTACAATCTTAATTATTGGAGTAAAACCAGCAGCTTTTGATATGCCGATTGCGATACTTAGAGATGGATTAATAGTATACCTTGTTTATAGCAACATTCTACTTTCTCATTAATATTTTGGCGTACAGCTACATCAATTTGGCCCCAATAACAATCTTCACACACATCGGTATTAATAGGTCTAAATACCTCAGTGCCATCGTTAACACCGACACCACACATGTTGAGACAATCACAAGTGACTTTCATCACTAGAATCTTTAGCCTAAGCTTGCTGTTGTAAACTTCGATGTTTAATAGGTTTTCCCTCTGCGCTCTCACTGGTTGTATTCTCCTGGTTGGTTCACTGTTAAACTTTAAAAATCTATGGCGAGCGCTAAGTACATTATAACTTGTCATCATCGTCATATCCGTAATTTATGCAAGTTCTGACAGGAAATAACTGTAGAAATGAGGTCAGCGTTAGCACTAATCGGAACTGAGAATTTCTAGAGGACATATCATTGCTAACAAGGTGTGGGCTCTAACAGGAAATGAGGTCTGACAACGAGAAGCTGACCGAAAATGAAAATTGATAACGCCATTCTAAACTACTAAACAAGAACTCTTCCGACACCAACACATACAGACTAACAGAAAGTCTAATAACCGCATGCATCCAGCTGCACCGAAAACTAAGAAAAGTTAGATTTGAGTATGCGCATATGCCATAATTGAAGTTTGGTCGCCGATCCGAGTAAAATGACACTAAACACTATACCTCTAAACCAATTAGTAAATAAGTTAGGTTTGCGCATGCGCATATGTCACATTTCAATTCTACTCATCGATCCGAGTAACCCGACACCAAACACCATACCTCTAAACCGAAAACTAAAAAAGTTATGTGTGCGCATGCGCTAACTGCAAAATTTTTCAAATATTATTTTTACAAACGTTCAAATGGGGGATCATTTCCTTTTGACAGGTTTACCTAAATGTGATTTAAAATATCAAATTTCCCGTGTTTTTCACTTCCGGTCGGCCATCATTGCCCCCATCTTGTTTCGTCACTGTGACGTCACGCGCATGCGCAATCGGGTGGTGGTCTCTGAACCGGCTATCTCTATCTAATTATATATATATATATATATATATATATATATATATATATATATATATATATATATATATATATATATATATATAAGTGTAGATCATTTCTATGAAAATTCACTACACTAACTCGCTTGCTGCGTCCGACTTTTATTTTAATTTTGCCGACAATAGGCATGGATGCAAAATGATAATGTTTTGTATCCTCCTACTATGTCGAAAAGCATAACTATTGGACAATTGATAGTCCCTTTATTAATCTTATTTTTAAAGGGGTAGACATTGATCCAATCCAATCCATAGCAGGTGGTAGTGGAATTTTCCTTTATGTAATAGTAAAGGATTTTTTCACGCCCGAGGAGGTACCACCCCATACATCAAAGGGCCGGTGAAGTCCCAACGGACGTTTCCCGTTCTGGTGTATGAGTCGGTTTCCCTTATAAGCAAAAATGATGATGGCTCCTCCTTGTACAAAATATTCCGGAGGCAAAATACCCCTCCATTCGGATCTCCGGAAGAGGGGTGTACAGGGGGCGCCAACATCAAGATTTAACATATCCTTTTCGAATATATGTGGCCTAAATTCTAACCTGAACTCCGTCCACCATTTCCTCCAGCCTAACAGGCCCCAACTCCTCTTCCTCACCGAAACCCAAATCAGTGCCAAAACAGCCACTAATCACCTTAATTTCCCGGGGTATGAGCTCCTTACTTCCTTTAGATTGCGTGGAGGCGTGTGCGCATACGTCCGTAGCAATCTACCCTGCACCAGACTCTCCAATTTAGAAGCTGTAAGAAAGACATACTATGGATAAAACTCTCTCTCAGGGCTGCAACTAAATTCATCTGTTGCATTTACCGGTCACCTTCTGACAACAAGTTTGTCCAGCTCTTTGACTAACTTTCTGAAAAAACCGACTATCTGATTTCTGAATATCCTTCCTCCGAGGTCACTATTCTTGGTGACTTCAATGTCCATAATAAGGAATAGCTAGGATCTTCAAAAACCGATCCACAAGGGAGAGCAGCGGAGGCCTTTGCAGTCAGCAACCCTTTAGCCAATATGGTTCAGCAACCTACTTACTTTCCTCGTATCCCAACACACAGCTCAAATCCCTTGGATCTCCTTCTTACTACACAACCTGAATGCTATAAGATATCAGTCACCGCCCCCCTTGGTCGCTCAGACCACGGCATGGTCACAGCTTCCTGCGCAATGCAACCCGAGGTCACACAGTCATCACACCCACGTATCGTTTGGCACTACAACTCCGCAAACTGGGACGAAATGCGCGATTACTTTTCCTCATTTCCATGGGCGTCTGTCTGCTTCTCTAATCCTGACCCCTCTGATATCTCACAAAACGTCACCGAAATTATCCAAGCTGGCATGGAATTATTTATCCCACGTACACAGAAAACCTCTTCAGCCACTCAAAAGCCCTGGTTCTCTAAATCCTGTGACAAGGCCAGACTTGAAAAGGTTAAAGCTCACAAAACGCTTCTACACAATCCCAGTCAAGAAAATCGTCAAGCATTTAACGACGCAAGAAACCGCTATGTCCGCATACTTTCTGAGGCAAAAAACTCGTTTAATTACCACATCAAAAACAAAGTCCTCTTAAGCTCCAATGGCGGCAAACCCTTCTGGACTTTTCCTAAATCTATCGGCAATAATTTCTGCAAAAGAACGTTTCCACCTCTTGTCTCAGGGGATGAAATTGTTTCTACCGCCCTGGGCAAGGCTGAACTTTTTGCTTCGTTGTTCGCCGCCAATTCTACTCTCAACCCACCTCCAAATGTTCAACCACCAACAGTCCCCAATGTCGCGCATAAAATGACGGATATCATTTTCAAAACTAAAAAGGTACGAAAGATGCTCTCTTCTCTTAATACCAGGAAAGCCTCTGGCCTTGACGAGATCCCAGCAATTGTTCTCAAAAAATGCGCACCAGAGCTTGCTCCTGTCCTGACTCGTCTGTTTCAGATATCTTATAATAAGGGCATATTCCCTAGTAACTGGAAAACTGCCCGAGAACAACCCAGCCCCAAGAAAGGATCCAAAGCGCTTCCTAGCAACTACAGGCCTATTTCTCTCCTTTCAGTCGTCTCTAAAGTGATGGAAAAGTATATAAACACCGAATTACTAAAATTTCTTGAAAAACACAGTCTAATCCACGACAGGCAGTATGGATTCCGTCAGCGCAGATCGACTGCCGACCTCCTTCCCTTTGTCACCCATTCTTGAAACAAGTCTATGGAACAACACGGTGAATCCCGGATTGTTGCTCTAGACATATCCAAAGCATTCGACCAGGTCTGGCACGCAGCGCTGCTTAATAAACTTCCGGGCTATGGCCTACCACCAAAACTCTGTATGTGGACAGCAAACTTCCTCTCCAACACGACCATATCTGTTGTTGTGGATGGCCATTCCTCTAAACTGTATCCAATTAATGCAGGAGTTCCTCAAGGTTCAGCTTTAGCCCCTATTTTGTTTCTTCTCCACATCAATGACCTCCTCTCTAGCACATCCAACCCAGTTCACAGCTACGCGGACGACAGCACCCTTCATTCAAATATACAATATTCTAAGCCTGTCTCTTTAGCCCAATTAGATGAGGATCGCAGACTCATGGAGGGTTCTGTCTCCGTGGATCTCCAAAAAATATTAGACTGGGGAAGTAGAAATCTTGTACAATTCAACCCCACCAAAACTAAGTCTTGCTTTCTTTCTCACAAGAGATACACCAGCCCTAGACCCATCACAATGAACAACCAAGTTATTCAAAGTAATGAGTCCTTTCTCTTGTTGGCATTTCTGTGGATCGAAATCTTAATTGGCACCAATATGTCACATCAATTGCAGAAGCGGCTGCTAAGAAATTATGTTTCCTCTTCCGGGCTCGCAAATACTTTTCACCAGCTAATCTCTATACCTAATATACTTCATAAATAAGGCCAAACCTCGAATACTGCTCCCACATCTGGGGTGCCGCTGCCGCTTCTACACTCGCTATCCTGGACTCCATCCAAAAGAGAGCTATACGTCTCATCGGTGACCCTACCTTCACCCAAATGCTCCCATCCCTTGCCCACCGACGTGCCGTTGGTGACCTCTCTCTCTTTTATAGATATCTGCACGGGCACTGCTCAGAGGAGCTTTCCTCCATAGTTCCCCCACCTGCCGCCCCCAGCAGATATACCAGGGAAACAGAGCGAATGCACCCTTTTACTGTCCAGGTCACCAGACTTAGAACATCTTGTTATGCCCGCTGTTTTGTCCCGAGGACTTCCAAGTTGTGGAATTCCTTGCCGGCACATGTTTTTCCTTCTCCTCCGAACCTCCAAACCTTCAAGTCCAGAATTAACAAGCTGCCTCTTTCCCCCTTGTAGACACCCACTGTACGATAGTATTTAGGCTGTAAGCCCTCGTGGTGTGTTGTTGAAATTTAAAAAAAAACATAATTTCTTCTATTCATAAGAGTCAATTTTACCAAGAGCTAAGAGAAGATTCATCTTTTCCGTTTTGATGACTTTTGTTATTATCTGCAATGTTTAGTTTTTATAATTACCTGAGGTTAACTATTTCTATTGAAAGGTCGGTTACGAAATTAGTTTGTTTCAGTTGACACTAATTTTTATTTAAAAAAAAATCTAAAATATATAACATTCGCATTCAAACATTATCAGATTACAATGTGGTAAGATTTAATTGCTACCGTCAAATTGCAACTAAAATAAAATAGATGTTGAAAACGAACTCTAAATTCAATATAAGCTTTGTTTCAATTAACCTCTTTAAAACCAAAATGGCATCAATAAGAGACACATCTGTTTCAATTACTGTATTAGGGTCTTTAAAATATGTACGTCCAGATACATAATGAATTCGCAGATTCTAGCAGAATCATGCAATCGAGACTCGGATAGTTTACCTCTTTATTTTGTCACTTTTTTCTATTCATTTTCTAAGAGATGGTTTATTTTCAGATAACAAGTTTGTCTGTGACTGCCGGCTGGAATGGATGCACCGTCTCCGTAATGAAACGAAAAACGAGCGAGTTCGGAACAGTCTGGATGAAACTACATGCTACTTTGAGACTGCCGGTGATGATATATCACAAACAACTGCTTCATCTCTGGCTACCGACCCTGAAATTGACCTTAAAACCCGAGGGCGTCCTACAAAGAAGGAATACTCTGATATTAGCTTTAGTTACGAATATAACGATTATGAAGATAATGTAGATGATGATGACAATGACAATTTAGACATTGTATCAGAAATTCCAGTATTTGATCAATTTAAGAAACCATTCCTTTCGATTCCTGTAAAACAGTTACCTTGTCCGGAACGCGAACGTCCCACTGAAGCGCCTAGTACATATTTGTACACACCTGGCTTTGCTGAAATTAATTCTGAAAGCTACCGTTGTTTTCCCCACCAACTTTTATCATTGCTTACTTTATTGGTGATATATTTGACTTAAAACGTGTTTACCATTTAAAGTCATTCCTGAAAACTTGATAATGTGGCTGTGCATAGGTACGTTCTGTTTATTGGTAACTATTAGGTTGTATCTCTTCGAAAATACAAGCTCTAACAGAAGGTAGGGTGTAATTGTGAGATATAAATCGCTATGCCGTAAGTTTATTAATTAAATATACCCAATAAGCTTTAAACTTGCTAATTCGAACTTTGAGATTTAATTCTAGTTTATGTATGTTTTACGTTTCAAACTCTCCGCATTTCCGAAAACTAATTCAGTTTGTGGAATTGCACTTTATCCCAGATGGGTACCGTGTAATAGAAACTTGAAAAGTTTGAACATATGCATTTATTTTAATATCAGAACATGCGGCATCAAAATTTATTTCATATATTTTCATTGAATGCTCCGCTCTAAATGGTTTTTAAAAAGCAGTTACATGTTTACAATATATTATATATGCAGCAAAATGTGAAAAACATGAGAAACGTTTTATATCTAAACTACCCTACAAAATTGTAGTTATAACACTGGTATTACTAAATTAATGACTAGGTTATATTAAAAATAAAAAAAATAATTTAGCCGATAATAAAGACATTTAAACGTAATTACTTGTAAAGAAAAGCTACTCTCTCAACCACCGCATCTAACGCTCTGTCTGTCCCCTCATATCCGCGCAGCCTTGATACACTTCGAGCATCCAGTCACGCCGGCGACCAAGGGCAGATGCAGGGCCGCACTAGGGTTGTACAACCACGTGCTACAGTCTCCCCCTCTGATTTCGATGACGGCTCGACAAGCAAGCAGAAATGGTCTCTGGTGTCGTCAGATTGACGTCCGTGTGTGGTCTTCCTCTGCGACGGATGGGCCGCCGTAGGGGTTTGAACTAAGCCGACAGGCTTTTGATTTGAGGCTTTATACCTCTGACATTCTAGACACTTAGACACTTACTTATGTAGTCAGCGATGTATCTGCGTATTCCAGTAAAATAATACAGCCTGTAAATGCGCTGAATAGTTCTTGCTAATCCCACATAGGCAGGAGTAGGGGCGTCATGGTGCTCTTTTAACATCCGCTTATTACATGGCAGTGGACCACAAGCTAGACTTCCTCCTGATCTTCTTGGTCAGGGTACCTATATAGGATACCGCCAGGACAACAGATAGCCTCTTGAGGTCTACTTGGAGTATTTTGTACTTGCAGGATCTTCAAAACTCTGGATGATCTTGCGCAGATCTGGATCTTTCATCTGTTCTGCGCGCACCTCTGCTGGTAACCTAGTGGGCATATCGACAATGACCTGACCTAGCCACACTGTTCTTGACTCCTGTGTCCATGTGATGGACGACTCAGCATATCGGCCACTGCATTTTCTCTGCCACATGCATATTGGATCTGAAGGTTATAACCTTGGACCAACAAAGCCCGTCGTGCCAACCTTCCACTGGGCGATTTGAGCGAGAGCAGCCATTTTAATGGCTGATGATCCTTGATCACAATGACATAAGTTTTATCCAGGTAACCTTACTTGTTAAGTACCCATATTACAGCCAAAGCTTCTCTCTCCGTCGTACTATAGTTGCGTATCACTGGCAGTGAGTAGTCTACTGGCATACTGTATAACATATTCGTCAGGGCAGTCAGGACCTTGCAAAAGTACAGATCCTAGCGCGTAGGCCGAAGCGTCTGTTCCTAACTTGTAGAGTCTCGAAGGGTCGCTCTGTCGAAGTATTGGTGGTACTGAACTGGGTGCATGGGAACTAGTATCGATGTGGTATTCTGCATATGGTGTTGGCTCTCCGCCTAGAGCAAAGCAGTCCTGATTAGCTCCAAGCATCAGATTCAATATTTCATTGGTCGTCATCCAGCATTCTTCCTGTCGAAGTAAATTTAAGGATGCGACTTCAACATACTGTGACACTAATTTTTCTTCAAACAATTGGTCATGAGATCATCAGGAAAATACCACATTCGAGTTCCAAAGTCAAGTGCAATTCAAGATTTATTTAAAAAATCAATACCTAGTAGACTTCACTAAGCACCCGGTATACCTAGGAAGGTAATTGGTATCTGTCTTCCTTCTAGGCTCACACTTACGTTAGTTACGAGGGAATCTATAAGCTTCTGTGATCCGTCAGCAAGTTTGATTCGCGTTTTGTAACACGAGAACGAGCATTCCTTATTTTGCAACACTTTCATCAGGGACTCGCTCGCCACACACAATTTGGCAGTTGTATCAATGATCGCCGTTCCATTAGCCCCAAGTATGCCAAGTCGAAGCATTGCTCTTGGTTGCGGAGACACTATTGGATTATCTAACGCACAGAAGTCCGCACTTGCAGATGCAACTGAACATTTTGGGCAATTTGATTTGATGTAGCCAACTGCACCACATACATAACACATCAAAGTCAAAATTTCTGATGCTCGAGGCCTCGGAGAAATAGAATTTGCCTCTGGAGTTGTAATACTCGAGGTGCTCTCTGACTTCAATATCCTTTTTTGACATTCCTCGATCGAATGATCATAATACTTGCAAAACGAACACCTGGGTCGTCTGGTTCATTAGAGGTGTTTTCTATGCAACAGTCTATAAATCATAGCGACTTGGACATCTTTACTCAAAGTCTTTGGCGGCAAACACGCAAGAATTGAGCGCGCTTTGCATATGAATACGTCACAAGGGGTTTTAGAGTCCTGTTCTGACGCAAAAAGCTCGCGGTGTACTTTTTGGGCAGGTTTCTTAGGTACAAAGGTCAACCTTAATAAACTTAAGGCATCGTCCCATGTTTCAACCCCCTCTTTAACACCGAACCACCACATCGCAACGAAGTCGTCGAGAAACATTGAGAGTCCACGAAGTGCATTCTCTTCGGTCACGTTAAAAGTCTCTATAGCATCTTGACGGCGTTAACATCACTGTCCTTTGACCCATTAAATCGATACGAACACGTTGCGAAACTACAACCACTACCACATTAGGAATCCCCATTTTACTTAAAAGTTCTTAAAATTCTTCAGCGAATAACGTGGCAGTCATGTTAATCATATTTAACACTACTTTGAAATTCGTCAAGATTATCATCAGTATCTGTATTGTCATCCGGCACTACTCAAATTAGAGCAACTTTTAATCTGACGCATAAGAATATAATCATTTCGTTACATGAAGTAAAATAAATAAACAAAATACTTACGTTTGTTTTTTTTTGTGTAATTTTACCTCAATGACAAACGTATGTGGCTATCTTCACGTATATTTTGGAAGTACGGTTTAGATGATATCATCAACATGTGTTGCGGGGGCGGGAATCAGCATCTGTAACTTCTTGATGCTTGTGTTGTAGTAACTAACAGATGTAACTCACTGATGGTAATTGCCGCAACTTAGTGAAACCATTCTGTTTTAATACAGTTGTAGAGGTTGTCTCTCTGGCTTTACAAATGTACGGTAGAAACTTCGTATCTTATCTGGAGCTGGTTTCGATGCCCTTAAGGCGCAACTGGTTTCAGAGACGTAACAAAATTGGTGTCGTATTTACGAAGTTAAAGTAAAATTATCTACGTCTGTATTTAGATGATAGCTATTTTACTAAATGAACTTTTTAATGTACATTTCATAGTCCTTTATTTATATACAGGAAGATTTACACAACTCGTTCCTTAGAAGTGTGGACAATTTAAGAACATTAAATCTTTAATGTTTAAGCATATACTTAGGGGATGTTAATGCGTTAAAAAATTCAAGATGATATCACATTAGTTTATACCAGAAACCGCAATCAACCGCTTGTTTTTTAATCCATTTTTTAATTTCTCGTAGACCTTTAAGGTAATTTGGCATATATTACTACGTCTCTATTTTTAATCATTTTTTGCAAATGAGTGACAACCTACAAGTTGAGATACCTACCTCTCAGCTGGACATAACTAAGAATCTGATATTTTGCAACCATTAAAAAACAATGCAGTGTGTTTATTTCAGTTGAGGTGCCTTGAAAGGCCAGATACACATTATTACATAGCAAATTAAATTCTCTCAAACCTGTTTGTTTTGCTGTATTTATTTAGTGTAGTTATTGATCAAACAGCGGTTCTTTTCAATCTTGGCTAATTTTCTCAAAATTTGCAAATTTCACCTGCAAAGAGAATTGGTCAGAGAAAAACTGGTGATTTATAAGTAGGTATTGTAATTCATTAAATCTATATCAATATAAGGCCACAAATTTCTTGAATCCACTTCCGAAAACACACAGCGGTTTCACCTGCCACAAAGAAAGATGAAATCCATGAAAACTCAGGCAGTGAAGGTTTTATGAGAATTTTTAGAGTGGAGAATGGAACTGTTTCCATTCTTAGATCTGTATCTGTAATTCTGATATATCCAAATTTGAAGTTCATAGTTTAGAAGATGGCTGTCAATCACTTTTTAAGTCGAAATTTTTTAACTAAATTATCTTTAAACACTTGACAAGTCAAAGTTTTATCTGTATAGACATGCTGTATGGTTATGGTTGTGGTGAAAAATATTATTATTATATTTATTAATAAAAACACTGACCCAGCTTGAACAAATATAGACTCATAAATGTAGTAACAGACCTGGTAAATAAGACAATGTGTCACTTTCTAGTTTTACCAGCTAATTGAGACGCAAGTGATTTAACCTCCTCACTACTTTGTTTAGTAATCACTATCGCATATCAACTGAATGGGTATACACATTACATCAAGGAATAATCCTTGATGTAATACTATCAGTAAAAAAAAACAAAAGTAGTGTGGTGCAAATTTTAGATTGTTTAATACTCCTATAGGCCTTTGGCCTCTCAGCGCGGTGATCCCAATGTTTGTTTTTTTTTTGGTGCATGACTCTTTTTTCCAATAGTTGCCCAAAAAGTTCCAATTTTCTAGTGTGGTGCAGACTTTGGTTATTCATTCTCTAGAAAATTGCTAATTCTCCATAAAAATCGAAACAATGGTATACAAAAATAGACTTTACGGTACATTATTAAATTTTACCTATTTCCTTGTATGGTGCAGATTTAAGTGGTCATCTCCAAGGAACACTAAGTCCAAATATGTGATCCTTCAGTGGCATTTCATCAACCCTCAGAATTTTACTGCATCGAAGCTTCGCCCATTTGATACCAGCAATCTCTAAGAAAATGTTAATTTTCCAAAAAATTTAAACAGTATTATACAAAAATAGGCTTTACCGATTAAATTGTCATCATATACCATAAGGTATATATATATATATATATATATATATATATATATATATATATATATATATATATATATATATAAACACGATTTTATCTAAGATTGCCTTTACGAGAACGTTGGATCCAGAATTTGGTTGAAAGCGTGCCTAGAATATGATTATTGCTATTTACCTATTGGTGTAAATGTTTTCGATCAATTACTTCATCGCTGGTAAACTTAGTCTTGTTTATCCATATGATTTTGGAGAGAAAGCTCTGATCTTCTTAAAGTTTAATGAGCATACACTCACAGAACCCTATACCATTCTCAATATCACCTCCTTATAGTAGGGGAAGCTCGGGCAAAAAGAACCATATGGGCAAAAGGAATCACGCAAATTCCGAACTAAATGTGATTTATTGCGACTTGGCAACAGTGTCAGACTATGCACCGTGTTCTGTTGAACGGATGGCGGCGTTAGATCTAGTGACTTCCACAGGTTTCCTAGTTTCTTTGTGAAATTTAGTTCAAGGTAAGTTTGAATACTTGGTTTTACAAAAGTTACATAAGTGTTAATGAGGTCTGGTAACCAATATGTGCTTATAATTTTAATAGGACACAATAAGGCATTCACTGCGTAGTCCTAACCTATAAATTGCATGCGTTGTGTACAGTGTTTTGTATGGCATTCGTTGCACTAAGTACATGTGTGTTAGGGCAAAAGGAACCGGGCAAAAGGAATCAGTGGCTCATCTTGCCCGAGCTGTGATTCTTTTTACCCTTTTATGTAAATGTGTAGCACGTAGCTAAAAAGGCTTCTAAATATATTTTTTATTTACAGATGGTTTTCAAATATAACAGAAAAAGTGATAGGGGCTTAGGCTGGTCCGAGGATACAATGGCATTAGCTATAAATCAAGTAACTGAATCAAATTTTTCAATAAGGAAAGCAGCTTTAATGCATGAAATTCCATATCCTACCCTACGCAAGCATGTAAAATCGGGTGTGCCAACAAAATCTTTAGGTCGTTTTAAACCAGTGTTCACTAGTGATGAGGAGCAACAGTTTGTTGATTTCATCAAAGAAGTAGACGGACGATTTTACGGCATCACCAAAAAAGATTTATGTGAACTAGTTTACCAATTTGCTGAAAAAAATAAAATCAATCACCCTTTTCAAAACGGAATGGCGGGACAACAATGGTACAACAACTTTATGTTACGGCATCCTGAACTGAGCTTACGGGTTCCCGAACCAACAAGTATAGCAAGAGCTAGGGGTTTCAATCGACCTCAGGTACAATTGTTTTTTGACAATCTTTCAGCTCTAAGAGAAAAATATAAGTTTTCGCTAGATGATATATATAATGCAGATGAAACAGGGATTCAAACATCAGCAAAGAGGCCTAAGAGTCTAAGAGGCAAGAAGCAAGTAGGCAGTATTTCATCAGCTGAAAGGGGTCAATTGGTAACTGCTATGTTTTGTTGTTCTGCTTCAGGTAGATTTATACCGCCTTGTCTCATTTTCCCAACAAAAAAGCGAAATCCAAGATTCCTGGCTGGTACTCCTCCTGGCTGTATAGATATTGTGACAGACAGTGGCTGGATGACATCTGAAGCTTTTTTGGAATGGTTGCAATTCTTTGTTAGGTGTGTGCGGCCAACAGATCAACACAAATGTTTATTAATCTTAGATAACCATTCTTCGCATAGGTCTATAGAAGCTCTAGACTATGCATCATCAAACAATCTTGTTATTTTAACAGTCCCTCCACACACTACACATAAATTGCAACCTTTAGACGTCAGTGTCTACTCTCCATTCAGTGGGTACTTTCAGCGCGAGGTTGACAAATGGCAAAAGAATCACCCTTCACAAAGACTTACGTTTTTCGACATTGGTGCAGTTTTTGGTGGCGCGTACCTTCAATCAACAACACCTCAAAATGCTATCAACGGCTTTAAGAAAACTGGCATCGCAGAGTGTGACATAGACGTCTTTACAGATTTGGACTTCCTACCTGCCGACGTTACAGATAAAATACAGCCCAATGACACTGATTATAAACAAAATGGCCATATACTTGACAAAAATGACCAAGCTGAAAATAAAGATTTTAAAAATGGAAACACATCAAACACAATTGAGGAAAATGGGAACCAAAAAACTAATGTGACCTCAGAAATTATATCAGAAATCGAATCTTCTGATGAAGATACACCTTTATTAAAAATTCGGGACAAATTGAAAGATTTGAGAGACATTTGTGAAGCAGGTCCTTCCAACAAGCCTGATAGTCCCAATATCAGTTTATTAGACATAAGGCCATTGCCTAAGCATACGGCTGTTTCAACAATTAAGAAACGCAAGACCCAAAAATCAGAAATTCTGACATCTACTCCAGTAAAGCAAGAAATTCGTTCGAAAGTGAAGAATCCGTCAGAGAAAGGAAAAAGAAAGTTGAATGCCGAACCAGACAAAGAGTTTCTAATTTGCCTATCAAAGAAACCTAAAGAAAAAGAGGTTCCTGAGGAGTTCATTCCCTGTCTTGTCTGCGGTGATTGTTACGGAAATTCAATTCCAGGGGAGAAATGGATTGAGTGCAACATATGCAAGGGTTGGTGTCACCAGCTATGTAGTGACTATAACAATATAGGATTTTATATTTGTGACAATTGTAGAGATACAATACTCCAGTCAAGAAAATGAATTATTATTAGTTTTTTCATATTTCAACTAGATTTTTTCTTATTACATTAGAATGTTGAATTTTTAGTTTTTTCCAAGTTTTCCGAGGATTTAAATTGTTTTTTGATACGGTTCTTTTTGCCCTTGCCAATGAATCCTTTTGCCCGTATGGTATGGGCAAAAGGAGCCAAAGTCAATTGTTCAAAAATCTGCTGATAAATAATATAATATTTTTACTAGTATCGCTTAGTATTTTTTTTCAGTAAATATAAAGTATACAACAAAGGAGGGTACAAAATTCTTTGAGGTATATTATGAATTTTCACACTTACAGAATTTAAAAGTAAAGTGGTTCCGGCTGCCCGACCTTCCCCTACTTGTACATGATTATGGAGAGTTATGTTCTTTTGGGTAGTGGAAGAGCTTACGCCCAAATCAGCGGAAGCAGCCCGTAACATTTGGTAAAAGGTTTAAAATAAACCAAGACATTAGTTCCGTTGCTTTCATGTACTGCTACTGGCGTCAAACTTGTTTAGCGTCTTTAAGGTCTAGATTCAGAAAGTATTCAATCCAATTATGTTCACTGCATAATTTGATGGTAAATCTATATGGTCATTGTAGTATGTAATAAAATGTGTTGTATTTAGGATATTAGAGTAGTTTAAGACCATTGATTTCTAAATTGATGTCTCCCAAAATCTCTTAACAGGAGTAAATACTTTGAGTTTTCCTTGAGAGTTTTCAACAGGTTATTTTGTGTGTATTGTACCTTTCATCTCTCAAAAATATCGCAAAAACACGAATATATTGATAACGAGTAAAAATAAGGATATAATGGTAGAGGCAATGGTACCTTAAAAATTATCAAGAAATATAGAAATGCAATGATGTACACGCTGTTCTCTTTAAAATAAATAACTAATAAAGAACAGACGTTGTTTCTAGTGTCAGGTGTAACAAGATGTGCCATCATTTTTGTTTTATTTTTGTTTAAGAGTTAATATCGGTCAAGTTTCTCACCATGAGTATAATATTTTATACTGAACTCTTTTTACAACTCGCCTTGTATATTTTATAACTAATTTGCTCCAGGTCTCTGCTCCCTTATTTTCACGGTTTAATGTTTATATATTTTTAAGACATAGGCACTAAAAGACAATTCGTTTTTCACATAATGTGTCAGCAAAGTGTTTTCTTTGACAATATGTCATGTCACTTACAAGCCAAAAAGTTTAAGTTACATTTTTAAACTTAACATAAAGAGTTTATAATAATAATTTGTAACGTTCTCATTCTTTATGCACTCTAAAGCTAGATAAATAAAATAAATAGTATCAATATAAAATTTTACATAATCCCAAACAAAAAACCACCACTTTACGCTTAATTAGTCAACTTTACCATTTAAACTGCTGACCTGTGATTATGATTACCTATAAGCGGTGTAGTCTATTAATTGTGGTGTTAGTGGAGATAGTCACTTTCTTTGCGGTGCAAACTACTTAACCCCTTACCTTAGGGACTAAAAATAAATAATTGATTTTTAGTTTTCTTTCGCTGAAAAACCTTATGAAAATGAGATTTGTTTGAAAACGTATCACTCCTAAGTTAAAAATTATTAATTTCAATTGGGCTTTTATCAAAGTTTTAAACAAGCAAAACTTACTCAATCAAATATTTTTACTTTTGGGTTCAATTTTTGTTTCCCATTAAACCTTTTCAAAAACTTTGTGTGGCCAAAAACGAATACCAAGTAAAATAGTCTGAATAAAATATTATACTCAAAGCTGTTTTTTTTATATCACTACATACATATATATATATATATATATATATATATATATATATATATATATATATATATATATATATATATATATATATATATATATATATATATATATAACTCTTTTGTTTTTCATCCGATTGGCCTCAAATAATAGAGGTCATCAAGGCCTACTTAGGACCACTAAGTCAATTTTTATCTCAAAATATAAGACTCTGAAATGCAAATTTCTATAAACATAAAATCATGCGTTTTTAGTAAATTTTTATATGTTGATGGCTCGGATTGGATGAGTTCGTCAGCAAGGAAAATCGGACAGGGTTTTCTGGGAAAAGAAAATTTTGAGTTTCCTTTCGACAAAAAAATGTTTCTCTGAAAATTACAAACCTGTTTTAATGATATTTAATGCATATGTTGGTTTGGGCGAGACCTTACTACGTACACCAAAACTCAACTTTCTAAGTTTATAAAAAATTGAGTTATTCAAATTTATAATTTTCTTTCGAAAAAATTTTTTTCCCGAAAATTACAAAGTTATTGTAATGAAATTTCGTGGATATGTTCCCTTAGGAAAGACCTTACTGCATACCAATATTAAACCTTCTAAGTTAATGGAAAATTGAGTTAATGAAATTTGAAGCAGTTAATAAAAATTCACTACCGTAACGCACTTTCTGTGTCCCGAACTTTTTTTATAAATAAATGTATTTTGTCAACAAGACTTATTCTTTTAAAATCTCCAAAGCCGAAGTTTTGTTTACTTAAAAAAACTATTTTAATAAAAAAGATCTATTATTCAGGACTTAATTTTTTCCATTGAATTTACAGTACACAAATGGGTTTGTCACATGATTGAATTCGCTTCTTATTATTTATCTATTAGGACCAAAATCTTTGTGACATATTTTTTTATATATAACCAAGCCTACGATTTGGGGTTTCTGAAAGATTTAGAACAAATTTTGTCAATAATTTTTTCTAGTAAGTATATTATATGATTTTTGAATTGTTGCTACAAGATTTTGCATCTTGTGATGTAAAGTTATTTAAGCCTTGACGACCTCTATTATTTACGACCACTTTGGTTTTAATCGGACAAAAAGCAAATAGTTATACGATGATATCACACGTACATTACGTAATATATATATATATATATATATATATATATATATATATATATATATATATATATATATATATATATATATATATATATATAACGTAATGTGTACGTGTGATATCATCAACATTTTCCCGGAAAACCCTGTCCGATTTTCCTTGCTAACGAAGTCATCCAAGCCGAGCCATCAATAAAAGAAAGGCACCTGCCGAGTTTTATCGAAATCGATTCAATATTTTTTTAGTTATCGGATGGATATATATATATATATATATATATATATATATATATATATATCCATCCGATAACTAAAAAAATATTGAATCGATTTCGATAAAACTCGGCAGGTGCCTTTCTTTTATTGATGGCTCGGCTTGGATGAGTTCGTTAGCAAGGAAAATCGGACAGGGTTTTCCGGGAAAATGTTGATGATATCACACGTACACATTACGTTATATATATATATATATATATATATATATATATATATATATATATATATATATATATATATATATATATATATATATATATATATATATATATATATATATTACGTAATGTACGTGTGATATCATCGTATAACTATTTGCTTTTTGTCCGATTAAAACCAAAGTGGTCGTAAATAATAGAGGTCGTCAAGGCTTAAATAACTTTACATCACAAGATGCAAAATCTTGTAGCAACAATTCAAAAATCATATAATATACTTACTAGAAAAAATTATTGACAAAATTTGTTCTAAATCTTTCAGAAACCCCAAATCGTAGGCTTGGTTATATATAAAAAAATATGTCACAAAGATTTTGGTCCTAATAGATAAATAATAAGAAGCGAATTCAATCATGTGACAAACCCATTTGTGTACTGTAAATTCAATGGAAAAAATTAAGTCCTGAATAATAGATCTTTTTTATTAAAATAGTTTTTTTAAGTAAACAAAACTTCGGCTTTGGAGATTTTAAAAGAATAAGTCTTGTTGACAAAATACATTTATTTATAAAAAAAGTTCGGGACACAGAAAGTGCGTTACGGTAGTGAATTTTTATTAACTGCTTCAAATTTCATTAACTCAATTTTCCATTAACTTAGAAGGTTTAATATTGGTATGCAGTAAGGTCTTTCCTAAGGGAACATATCCACGAAATTTCATTACAATAACTTTGTAATTTTCGGGAAAAAAATTTTTTCGAAAGAAAATTATAAATTTGAATAACTCAATTTTTTATAAACTTAGAAAGTTGAGTTTTGGTGTACGTAGTAAGGTCTCGCCCAAACCAACATATGCATTAAATATCATTAAAACAGGTTTGTAATTTTCAGAGAAACATTTTTTTGTCGAAAGGAAACTCAAAATTTTCCCAGAAAACCCTGTCCGATTTTCCTTGCTGACGAACTCATCCAATCCGAGCCATCAACATATAAAAATTTACTAAAAACGCATGATTTTATGTTTATAGAAATTTGCATTTCAGAGTCTTATATTTTGAGATAAAAATTGACTTAGTGGTCCTAAGTAGGCCTTGATGACCTCTATTATTTGAGGCCAATCGGATGAAAAACAAAAGAGTTATATATATATATATATATATATATATATATATATATATATATATATATATATATATATATATATATATATATATATATATATATATATGTATGTAGTGATATAAAAAAAACAGCTTTGAGTATAATATTTTATTCAGACTATTTTACTTGGTATTCGTTTTTGGCCACACAAAGTTTTTGAAAAGGTTTAATGGGAAACAAAAATTGAACCCAAAAGTAAAAATATTTGATTGAGTAAGTTTTGCTTGTTTAAAACTTTGATAAAAGCCCAATTGAAATTAATAATTTTTAACTTAGGAGTGATACGTTTTCAAACAAATCTCATTTTCATAAGGTTTTTCAGCGAAAGAAAACTAAAAATCAATTATTTATTTTTAGTCCCTAAGGTAAGGGGTTAAGTAGTTTGCACCGCAAAGAAAGTGACTATCTCCACTAACACCACAATTAATAGACTACACCGCTTATAGGTAATCATAATCACAGGTCAGCAGTTTAAATGGTAAAGTTGACTAATTAAGCGTAAAGTGGTGGTTTTTTGTTTGGGATTATGTAAAATTTTATATTGATACTATTTATTTTATTTATCTAGCTTTAGAGTGCATAAAGAATGAGAACGTTACAAATTATTATTATAAACTCTTTATGTTAAGTTTAAAAATGTAACTTAAACTTTTTGGCTTGTAAGTGACATGACATATTGTCAAAGAAAACACTTTGCTGACACATTATGTGAAAAACGAATTGTCTTTTAGTGCCTATGTCTTAAAAATATATAAACATTAAACCGTGAAAATAAGGGAGCAGAGACCTGGAGCAAATTAGTTATAAAATATACAAGGCGAGTTGTAAAAAGAGTTCAGTATAAAATATTATACTCATGGTGAGAAACTTGACCGATATTAACTCTTAAACAAAAATAAAACAAAAATGATGGCACATCTTGTTACACCTGACACTAGAAACAACGTCTGTTCTTTATTAGTTATTTATTTTAAAGAGAACAGCGTGTACATCATTGCATTTCTATATTTCTTGATAATTTTTAAGGTACCATTGCCTCTACCATTATATCCTTATTTTTACTCGTTATCAATATATTCGTGTTTTTGCGATATTTTTGAGAGATGAAAGGTACAATACACACAAAATAACCTGTTGAAAACTCTCAAGGAAAACTCAAAGTATTTACTCCTGTTAAGAGATTTTGGGAGACATCAATTTAGAAATCAATGGTCTTAAACTACTCTAATATCCTAAATACAACACATTTTATTACATACTACAATGACCATATAGATTTACCATCAAATTATGCAGTGAACATAATTGGATTGAATACTTTCTGAATCTAGACCTTAAAGACGCTAAACAAGTTTGACGCCAGTAGCAGTACATGAAAGCAACGGAACTAATGTCTTGGTTTATTTTAAACCTTTTACCAAATGTTACGGGCTGCTTCCGCTGATTTGGGCGTAAGCTCTTCCACTACCCAAAAGAACATAACTCTCCATAATCATGTACAAGTAGGGGAAGGTCGGGCAGCCGGAACCACTTTACTTTTAAATTCTGTAAGTGTGAAAATTCATAATATACCTCAAAGAATTTTGTACCCTCCTTTGTTGTATACTTTATATTTACTGAAAAAAAATACTAAGCGATACTAGTAAAAATATTATATTATTTATCAGCAGATTTTTGAACAATTGACTTTGGCTCCTTTTGCCCATACCATACGGGCAAAAGGATTCATTGGCAAGGGCAAAAAGAACCGTATCAAAAAACAATTTAAATCCTCGGAAAACTTGGAAAAAACTAAAAATTCAACATTCTAATGTAATAAGAAAAAATCTAGTTGAAATATGAAAAAACTAATAATAATTCATTTTCTTGACTGGAGTATTGTATCTCTACAATTGTCACAAATATAAAATCCTATATTGTTATAGTCACTACATAGCTGGTGACACCAACCCTTGCATATGTTGCACTCAATCCATTTCTCCCCTGGAATTGAATTTCCGTAACAATCACCGCAGACAAGACAGGGAATGAACTCCTCAGGAACCTCTTTTTCTTTAGGTTTCTTTGATAGGCAAATTAGAAACTCTTTGTCTGGTTCGGCATTCAACTTTCTTTTTCCTTTCTCTGACGGATTCTTCACTTTCGAACGAATTTCTTGCTTTACTGGAGTAGATGTCAGAATTTCTGATTTTTGGGTCTTGCGTTTCTTAATTGTTGAAACAGCCGTATGCTTAGGCAATGGCCTTATGTCTAATAAACTGATATTGGGACTATCAGGCTTGTTGGAAGGACCTGCTTCACAAATGTCTCTCAAATCTTTCAATTTGTCCCGAATTTTTAATAAAGGTGTATCTTCATCAGAAGATTCGATTTCTGATATAATTTCTGAGGTCACATTAGTTTTTTGGTTCCCATTTTCCTCAATTGTGTTTGATGTGTTTCCATTTTTAAAATCTTTATTTTCAGCTTGGTCATTTTTGTCAAGTATATGGCCATTTTGTTTATAATCAGTGTCATTGGGCTGTATTTTATCTGTAACGTCGGCAGGTAGGAAGTCCAAATCTGTAAAGACGTCTATGTCACACTCTGCGATGCCAGTTTTCTTAAAGCCGTTGATAGCATTTTGAGGTGTTGTTGATTGAAGGTACGCGCCACCAAAAACTGCACCAATGTCGAAAAACGTAAGTCTTTGTGAAGGGTGATTCTTTTGCCATTTGTCAACCTCGCGCTGAAAGTACCCACTGAATGGAGAGTAGACACTGACGTCTAAAGGTTGCAATTTATGTGTAGTGTGTGGAGGGACTGTTAAAATAACAAGATTGTTTGATGATGCATAGTCTAGAGCTTCTATAGACCTATGCGAAGAATGGTTATCTAAGATTAATAAACATTTGTGTTGATCTGTTGGCCGCACACACCTAACAAAGAATTGCAACCATTCCAAAAAAGCTTCAGATGTCATCCAGCCACTGTCTGTCACAATATCTATACAGCCAGGAGGAGTACCAGCCAGGAATCTTGGATTTCGCTTTTTTGTTGGGAAAATGAGACAAGGCGGTATAAATCTACCTGAAGCAGAACAACAAAACATAGCAGTTACCAATTGACCCCTTTCAGCTGATGAAATACTGCCTACTTGCTTCTTGCCTCTTAGACTCTTAGGCCTCTTTGCTGATGTTTGAATCCCTGTTTCATCTGCATTATATATATCATCTAGCGAAAACTTATATTTTTCTCTTAGAGCTGAAAGATTGTCAAAAAACAATTGTACCTGAGGTCGATTGAAACCCCTAGCTCTTGCTATACTTGTTGGTTCGGGAACCCGTAAGCTCAGTTCAGGATGCCGTAACATAAAGTTGTTGTACCATTGTTGTCCCGCCATTCCGTTTTGAAAAGGGTGATTGATTTTATTTTTTTCAGCAAATTGGTAAACTAGTTCACATAAATCTTTTTTGGTGATGCCGTAAAATCGTCCGTCTACTTCTTTGATGAAATCAACAAACTGTTGCTCCTCATCACTAGTGAACACTGGTTTAAAACGACCTAAAGATTTTGTTGGCACACCCGATTTTACATGCTTGCGTAGGGTAGGATATGGAATTTCATGCATTAAAGCTGCTTTCCTTATTGAAAAATTTGATTCAGTTACTTGATTTATAGCTAATGCCATTGTATCCTCGGACCAGCCTAAGCCCCTATCACTTTTTCTGTTATATTTGAAAACCATCTGTAAATAAAAAATATATTTAGAAGCCTTTTTAGCTACGTGCTACACATTTACATAAAAGGGTAAAAAGAATCACAGCTCGGGCAAGATGAGCCACTGATTCCTTTTGCCCGGTTCCTTTTGCCCTAACACACATGTACTTAGTGCAACGAATGCCATACAAAACACTGTACACAACGCATGCAATTTATAGGTTAGGACTACGCAGTGAATGCCTTATTGTGTCCTATTAAAATTATAAGCACATATTGGTTACCAGACCTCATTAACACTTATGTAACTTTTGTAAAACCAAGTATTCAAACTTACCTTGAACTAAATTTCACAAAGAAACTAGGAAACCTGTGGAAGTCACTAGATCTAACGCCGCCATCCGTTCAACAGAACACGGTGCATAGTCTGACACTGTTGCCAAGTCGCAATTAATCACATTTAGTTCGGAATTTGCGTGATTCCTTTTGCCCATATGGTTCTTTTTGCCCGAGCTTCCCCTACTATAAGGAGGTGATATTGAGAATGGTATAGGGTTCTGTGAGTGTATGCTCATTAAACTTTAAGAAGATCAGAGCTTTCTCTCCAAAATCATATGGATAAACAAGACTAAGTTTACCAGCGATGAAGTAATTGATCGAAAACATTTACACCAATAGGTAAATAGCAATAATCATATTCTAGGCACGCTTTCAACCAAATTCTGGATCCAACGTTCTCGTAAAGGCAATCTTAGATAAAATCGTGTTTATATATATATATATATATATATATATATATATATATATATATATATATATATATATATATATATATATATATATATATATATATATATATATACCTTATGGTATATGATGACAATTTAATCCAATTATGTCCAAATATGTGATCCTTCAGTGGCATTTCATCAACCCTCAGAATTTTACTGCATCGAAGCTTCGCCCATTTGATACCAGCAATCTCTAAGAAAATGTTAATTTTCCAAAAAATTTAAACAGTATTATACAAAAATAGGCTTTACCGATTAAATTGTCATCATATACCATAAGGTATATATATATATATATATATATATATATATATATATATATATATATATATATATATATATATATATATACCTTATGGTATATGATGACAATTTAATCGGTAAAGCCTATTTTTGTATAATACTGTTTAAATTTTTTGGAAAATTAACATTTTCTTAGAGATTGCTGGTATCAAATGGGCGAAGCTTCGATGCAGTAAAATTCTGAGGGTTGATGAAATGCCACTGAAGGATCACATATTTGGACTTAGTGTTCCTTGGAGATGACCACTTAAATCTGCACCATACAAGGAAATAGGTAAAATTTAATAATGTACCGTAAAGTCTATTTTTGTATACCATTGTTTCGATTTTTATGGAGAATTAAAAGAAAGGCACCTGCCGAGTTTTATCGAAATCGATTCAATATTTTTTTAGTTATCGGATGGATATATATATATATATATATATATATATATATATATATATATATATATATATATATATATATATATATATATATATATATATATATATATATATATATACATATAAAATTCACTAAAAACGCATGATTTTTTGTTTATAGAAATTTGCATTGGAGAGTCTTATATTTTGAGATAAAAATTGACTTAGTGGTCCTAAGTAGGTATTTGAGGCCAATCGGATGAAAAACAAAATAGTTATGGAGTTATGATGCTATATATATATATATATATATATATATATATATATATATATATATATATATATATATATATATATATATATATATATATATATATATATATATATATATATATATATATATATATATATTGCCTTCAACTTCTTGTTCACCAAAAGAGGGTTATTACTTCCTCTAATCACCGCCAACATCGGTACGACACTAGAAAAGGAACAACCTCATTAGAACTTCCAATATTTATTAAAACCGTGGTGCAGAGTTGTTACTTGTATTTGGGTCATTTAAAATGACCTCACCAAAATGTTAATGAAGTAGAATGATGTCAAATTTTGTATTAATAAATTGGGTGTAATCATCATAAATATTCTAAGTTACTGAATAAGTTTTTTTGACAAAAATTTAAATGGCGAATATCTTGAAAATGGTCTACTTAAGCAAGATCTTACTTTATACATACAAGGTGTTCTATTAGGGGTGAAGAGGTAACATATCCAGGAGATCTGCGAAAAAATTCTCTTAAGAAAAGTTGCCAAGAGAAAATGTCGCAAAAAAATTTTTAAGTTCCTAACTCTGCCACTATGGGGATTAATTGCTATGGTCGCGTCAAATAAGGCATTTTTATGGAAAATATCACTAGTGAAACATTAGAAAACACTGTTACCCTTACTGATATTCTACATATTGTTTTTAACACTTTTTGCTGTGAGTCGTAAAACTAGGGCAGGAAGTGAGGGCAAAAGTCTACTGATGAAGGAATACATAATTTTGATTTGACTCAACCAAATTGGATGAAATCTGTCTTGCTTAAGAAAGGAAGGTCTGTTAGTTAAAACAAGATAATATCAAAATAACATTGATTTTCGCTGCTCACGCCATAGAACGCTATTTAAAGAACTTGATTTATTTTCAAATTTCCTTCCAAATTATCATAATCGGAAAGCAGAATAAATTTGCAAGCGGATATGTAAAAGATTTAATTCGATGTCTTCATTAGTTTTTGAGTTATAGCCAAAATAATAATTAAGGTTAATTGATGAAAAACAGTTATTTCTTTTCAGATACGCTCTCCACCCAACCCTTGATGAAACACCCTATATATAGAACTACACCTTTTATCAGAAATGCAACAGGATGTGTGTTTTACGACTGTAATTTACAGAAACGGAAAAATAGAAAGTTTGTCATTTCAAAGCAGTAATGTATAGCGATCCCAACAGAAGTTGTATCAACTGTTGTCTTTGTACCCGACTGCGCGACAGCAATAACACGGTTATATTTTTCGCGCCTATCAAAGTACGTATGTCGGATTTTTCATTCCCTCGTAGCATTCGAACGACTGAATAAATTTCAATATATGAAGTATCATTAGATCTGCCTTAACCTCGAGAGGTAGGCATGATATATGAAGTGTCAAAAAACATAATATGGCGGCGGCATCCCCCATAATGTCTCATAAGTAAATTTGATCGAAAAAAAATAAGTATAGGTAATACAATACAAATAACAGTAATAACAATAAAAAAACGTAAATAAGAAAACCAACTAAAAATAATAATAAACAAATCCGATTAGGTATACGCAAACTAAAAAATGGAACCTGGGTAAAATTCAAAAATAGAGAAATGAAAAATGATTGTTATGAAATAATAACATTCAGTTAAAGGCACGCATGTACTAACAAGTTGAATAGAAACGGCATCCCACTGCATGTTATAATTTGATAATACTCATTTTTTATTAACTGTTGTTGCCGTTACTTGTCGAAAGTCTTTTATACTAAATACAGATGTAGATACTTCTTTTCTGGCTTGAGAAGTGTTTCCTTTTCTGCAACATGTTTCGTCTTTAACTTTTGCATAGAAGAAAACATGCACGTGTGAAAGCAGAAGTTTCTACATCTGCATTTATTTTATATTTTCCTATCTCACAATGTTTCCATCTTTTTAGTTTGCTTTTTACCGAGTAGGTCTTTAATTTATTTTAACTTAACTTTTCTTGCTATGCCATAAATCAATCAGAATTGAAATAATAATTGTAATTTATTTTTTTATTTTTGCATAAAAGAAAACGTGCACTTGTGAAAGCAGAGGTTTCTAGATCTGCATTGATTTTCCATTTTGCCATCTCTAAATGTTTCCACCTTTTTAGTTTACTTTTTGTGGAGTGGGTTTTGTTTTATTTTTTTAACTTAACTTCTCTTGCTATGTCATAAATCTTTCATACGTGCATGTTTTCTTCTATGCAAAAGTTAAAGAAGAAACATGTTGCAGAAAAGGAAACACTTCTCAAGCCAGAAAGGAAGTATCTACATCTGTATTTAGTATAAAATACTTTCGACAAGTAGCGGCAACAACAGTTAATAAAAAATAAATATTATCAAATTATAACATGCAGTGGGATGCCGTTTCTATTCAACTTGTTAGTACATGCGTGCCTTGGCAGTTGTTGGGGAATCTATGGATAAACTTTTAAAAAATAAATAAAAAAATTTTCCTGGTCATCAAGATTTACACACCATTTTAATCAAATAAAATAATATATGCTAAATTTAGATTCAGGTGCCGACATATTTAAAGAAACGGAGGTTTATAATAAATTCAGCCACAAATATCAACTATAAAGTTACTTTCAAGCGTAAACTACGGACAATGCATTTTTCGTTGTTGAATTTTTATTTAGTTTTATCAGTTTTTTTGACAAAGAAAACAATTATTTTTCCAATCAAAACCTGTCAAAGTATCTGTTTTAAGTTAACAGTTACAAAACTTATATTTATAGATATTCTTATATTATTATTAGTGATAAGCAGTAGGTAATAGTTTGTAGTTTTATCAAAGTTTTTTCGTTGATTTGTAACAATTGTAAGGAAAATATTTTTCAAAGTGAATAGCGAACTAGTTCTATGTGTAAATGTTGGTATCAAAGAAAACATCAAATAATTAATTGGATTCACACGTATTTAGAAAATTAAAATAGTGACAGCATCACCAAAAGCCTTTCACATTTACTTATGCTTGAAATTATTTAGATTTTAAATTGTGTCATATGCATACACAAGCTAGGAATTTTTTGTATAGCACCTTATAAAATTAGATAAATAAAGAATAAAAAAAATAACATAAGAGTGAGCATAAACAACGTTTTAATTTTAAATACCGCATAATTCATTTTGTTGTTTATTAGAAATATTTTTCGAAGTAAAGCTCATATTTCTTCTTTCTTAAATAATTTGGTTTGTTCCTTGACTAGACTCATCGTACTAATTTTCTAGAACAAGTTTTGTTTTTAATTAAAAAATTTTTACATTTACTGCAATAGCATTGGATACAAAATGTGTCTCTAGCATGTGTTAAAATTAAACTTTTTGCCTTAAATTAATTTAAAAAGGAGGTATTAGATTTTTAAGTTTTACTTTTAAAAAGTTGCTACCATAACGCACTTGCTAAAATCGTAATTAGATATCATTTAAAGATATAGCAATCTTTGAATCATAATAACGCAATCGAAGGATCAAAAAGCGACGTCGCTATGAACGCTTGGCCGCCACAAGCCAGTTATCCCTGTGGTAACTTTTCTGACACCTCTTGCTGACAACTCTTCAAGCCAAAAGGATCGATAGGCCGTGCTTTCGCAGTCCCTATGCGTACTGAACATCGGGATCAAGCCAGCCTTTGCCCTTTTGCTCTACGCGAGGTTTCTGTCCTCGCTGAACTGGCCTTAGGACACCTGCGTTATTCTTTGACAGATGTACCGCCCCAGTCAAACTCCCCGCCTGACGGTGTCCTCGAATCGGATCACGCAGGAGCTTAATACGGCGACCGTAACGATGACGCGAACGCCAACGGAACGTAACCGCGCGAAACTGAACGCACCGAAAGACGCCGGCTACAAAGCACGGAACGCCACTCTGTGCGCTTGGCTCAAGAACACCGTGACAGCCGCCGCTCGTGAGCGAACGGCGCACGCGTTCCGCCTCACCGAGTAAGTAAAGAAACGATGAATGATGTACATAATTATTAGTTATAACTATTGTTTCGTTAAGGATAAATTAATAGCTATTTATTCATTTTATACATTTATAAGAAGCGAAAACTTTAGAGAGCATCATTTAAATATTTAATGGTAAACACAATTCAAAATGTTTTACAAACATTCATCTTGTGAAGCTGGGATTCGATGTGCAAAGTTTTCGGCATTAACGTTTTCTTGTTGGTTTTTAAAATTCATGTTATACGGAAAAAAAAATTCATTTTTGATACATATATTTTATATCTTGGTAAACATCTGGCAGTTAAGATCCAGTTGTGTGATTGAAATTCTATAAATACAAATTGTATACTAAATACCCAACTGGTTGACCATTATATTATATATTGTGGTACTGTTTTTAAAATTTGTGCATATTTGTGTTATACTTTATTAAATCTTTCGCATGTAACTTACTCTTTGTATTTTCGAAGAAATATTTTTAGAATGTTAGTAAATTAAGACTGTGAATAGCACAGCCATAGGTCCCCTGATACATGTCATTAAAATGTAGCATATCCCTGAAAGGCAGCTCAACTTAAAAATGAGGTAATCAGATAAAATAATATTCTTGAAATCAATTTGCCTAATTATTGTGTTCGCACAAAAATACCCCTAAAGTCATTGTCGCACCATAAATAATAAATATGCCAGTATTCTTCACACGATAATCCATTGAAGATCTTATTTTAATCAGTGAGAAATGTTCATATAAATAACAGATGTTGTACGACGTGTCTCATCACCACAGAAAATAGGTAAGTGTATTTTTTTGTAAAAAAAATAAAGTTTAAAACTAGATGTTAAGTATAGTTTTTAAGTACCAAGACAGATGTCTATATTGCACTGATATTGCTCTTTAAATTAAATATGTAGGCATAAATTGAAATAAATATTTTCTGTATAATGTTAAATGTTAAAAAATGATTAAGTGTCTATCATTTTGATTAATGATGCTATCCAAAAGTGATGCTAGGTATGTGTAAGAAAATATTTAAATTAATTTTTGAATTCCAGTCTTGCGGTTAAGCATTTGAAATTTATGGAGTTTCATACATAGAGTTTCAGTTATTTTAATTTTTATGTTTCCTCTTAGGGTTATAAATTTGTTATATACCTCACGTCATCGCATCTTGTATTGCATACAACTTACATTTATTTAGTTTTGAGTTTATGGCATCAAGCCTACTTATAAGTCACTTTGCAGATCTATTGGTGTTGGTAAATCACTTTGGTGCTTGGTAAAAACTGTTTGATATCTTTTGACTATTACTGATTTGTTTATTCCTGGACCACCCCGCTACTTCACTGCCTACCCTCATTTCTAAAGTTAATGGTATTGCTTTAATCTCTGAATATATGTATGGATTAATCTGATTCCATATCTTTTTCTAGTTGGTTAACCAATCCAAACTTTATGTACCATAAAGGAGATCCCGAAATGTATTACACTAACGCCATATTGTTACAGCTCTAATAAATACAAAAACACAAAATATTAAATATACATAGACACGATATCTGTTTTTACTGACAACGGGAATATTGTGCGAATACGTAATGTAAGACGTAGTCTTAACAACATTAAAAACACATACTGGTTTCGCTCTTATTAGACCTCATCAGTATGTTTACTAATTCAAAATCAAAGCTGATCTAAAGCAACTTAATAAGTGGTAGTGTGCGTTTAATCACATCGCAATTTCTCTTGCGCTAACGCTGTTTTGTTCGTAATCAGGAACAATGTTTTCCCAACAGTTGATGAACACGATATTTTACATTTAGACAGTGTGTACGACGAGGTTGCTTTATCTCTCTCTCTCTCTCTCTCTCTCTCGCCCCAACCATTTGCTGTCTTCGAGTCTGATGTTTCCCTTGAATAGGGTATCATACTTCTTTTCTAGTGATTGCATTTTCTCCTGTACCCCCGCTTGACCTCTTGCACCATCCTCAGTTTGTTATGTATATACTTGTTGGAAGATGTCGTCTTTTACCTGCTTCATACGTTCGTCTTAATTCTGCTGGCTTGTTCTTGCAGAATTTTCTTTGTTTCTTCATCTCTTCTTCTGGCTTCTTCATCTTTTTCTCAGATCTTCTTTAGCCTCTTCATCTCTTTTTCTGGTTTCGTCTTTCATTTCTTTAATCAATTCCACGAGGCGTCCATATTGGCTGTTGCGCTACGTGTCGTAGGCATAGGCGTTTCAAGAACACACCCAGTTATGAATTACTGCTGACACTGATCTTCCATCTAGAAATTTCCACGTTGTTTAACTAATATTCTGGAAAATATTTCCGCTAGCAGCTTGAAAATTCCACTTCTGACACCAGTTGTTACGTTCTATGAAGTTCTGGATTTGTTGACTATCAAAACACAGCTTTTCAAACTGCTAATTTATGATAACCAACTATTTTCCAACACCAGTATCAACTAAAATATTTCTCTCTATTACTAAATGTCCATAGAACTATATTCCACTATTCGCCTTCTATGGTCGCTTCTTATACACCAACACTTACTGCGGACTCGCTTAATACTCTATGATCACTTATTCTACACCACACAAACTATTTTAATACTGAACTAACTTACTCTGTGTATCGGTCGCCTATTTATACTGTCCATAGAGATTCTTCTACACCTGTCACTTCTGGTCCCTTCTGAAATATTATTCCAGAGTGTTCTCTGTTACCACCACACTACAACTGAACATAGAAGTCCATAAACTTAATTCTCATAGACAAATGTGACACTGCCCGCCTCTTATATTCGATGTTCCCGGTAGAATTCTGACATTTCTTGGTATGGCGTAAGTCTGTGCATATGGACCACCTTCATCTTGCTCTTCGGGCTCCTCTGAATGCGATAGACAACGTCATTGATCCTTTTGACCACCTTCTTTCGATAATTTCTGTAGTTTAGGTGACCGTCCCTTACGTCGTACTGTCTCGTAGAACAACACCCGATCTTCTTCTTTAAAACCAGCTGAATTAGCTCGCACGTCATAACGATTATTATTTATTTCTACACCGTGGTAAATAAAAATTGTTTGCTTGTGCTCGTACGTATCAGAATTTTAGTATTCAATAAATCCAAAAAATATTAGTAGATGCCAAACCCTTTTTACATATGTCAAATCTTAATTTTGTAGAATCTTTGGTTACTTGAAGTTAAAGTAAGTAGCCAACAGTTGGTACATTAGGGGTCCAGTTTTCATCTAGAGCCAGGCTGTTCTCACCAAAATTTTCTTGAATAATTATACTATTCAACCACAAAAATTTCAACATTCTTAACTCAACCTGACAGTCCCAATATTGAAGTTAATAACCTATCGATAAAAAAAAAGATTTCTAGGGTGGGATACTATGAACCTAATATAATATATCTGCAAAGAGACTTTAAAGAAATAACAAATTGTATAAACTTGGGATGCTATTATGACGCACCTAACCTTAAGTAGAGACATCACCCACAAGATATGGGTAATTATGTATTAATTAAATGTACACTTCTGACTTTTTGCAATAAGTAAACGTACCTGCCGTCGTTCAAAATAAGCCTCATTTTTCGAAAAGATAGAGAACTCGTCTTATTTTTGTGATTTTAACAAAAATAAATAATTTATAATTTATGTAGAACAGGCAATGTTTTCAATAATGAAACTTTCTAAGTATAAACATTTTTGCGATCATGTTCATTCTAATTTATATGTAATAATTTGCACAATTTAGAATTAGTAAATATAGATACAAATGTGTCTTTGAAATCCCACCAATGGAAATCGCGGTGCGGCTTTATAAGCAGAATACCTTGATTCATTAATTGTAGATTCTCATAATTAAAACAAAATCTTTAACTGTTTATTCTGCAAATAAAACCTACAGTGGTTGGCACAAAGTTACATGTAAATTGCAAAAAAATATTTTTAATGCCAAGGTTTATATTTGTGTACAGTATTTTCAGTTAAAAAATGTAGTTCCCAAGTCAACAGGTGCCTTTCTTATTTTTTCAGGTCTAACCTAACTTTTTTCTGCGATGCTTATCAAACGCCGGAAAGGTATGATCGGATATAATTGGTTTTCAATGCTTAACATCATTTGTGGGTAGTTAACTTAAATGTATAGTATTAAATCAAATAACATAGTATCTATTTTTTTCTTTTCTATATTTAATTTTGCAGTTTATTTCTCCGACTATGGCCAGTGGCATACGCCAGGGAGTATTTCCACCTTATTATCCTAAAAATTTAGCCGAGTCCGTTTCTTTGTGTAGTGAGGCTATTTACGCGCCCATACTCATGGTACACGGGAGCACTGAAATGTGCAGACATTTAACTTGCTCAGACACAATCCGAGAATCTCAGTTAATCTTAACCAGACAGTATGTACTGGAACGTAATACGAAGCATCTAGTGGGAATGGACCCCACAATCTTTGGTTTCAGACGTTCTTACCGTTGCACGTTTGAGGCTGCAATATAGTATTTAGAGGTCAAAATTCTTTCCATATCACTTAAAAGTGATAGTTATGTAGCATGTTTAGCACTAAAATGAGTTCTCTATAGCCAAGTTTAAAAAAACTAATTAATTTCAAGTGGGTTAATTCCAGTAGGTACAATTGAAACTTTGGTAGGTAGTTATGAAAAAATGAGAATTAAACTAAAATGATAAAACGATAACTACTTATCCAAAATAACCAGCAAGCATGTGTTAAGTTGGTGAACGTTGTACCGATTATCATCGGTGCAATGGAGCAAGTTCCCGATCTACATGCCTGCTGACTTGGCAAATCGCGCAACGAGAGCGATTTGGCTAACCAACGTAGAGGGGTCGTAGAGCCGAGTGTACGCAAAGCACATCCCAGCTCGACATTATGGCCAAACAGAATCATGGGGACCAAATAGCAGTCTTCTAAAAGACTGCTTAAACGCAAATTCTTTGCCGTTGTGGAAAATCCCGATTATGAGCGGTTAACGATTAGACTACGACAAAAACCATGTAAAAATAAGTTACGCACATGAACCAGATAATTGCAGAACGGTTATTTCTGCACTTTCGAATGCAGCTTGGTCACGACTGCATTCAAAGCTACTTGGAGAACTCACGAATAGTTGGACCCAGCAGGAAAATCTAGTCACGTGGGCGCCACAGGTAGACCCAAGAGGTAGACCCAGAGGAGAGCTGCTTCAAATTTACAGTTTTCTCACCCAAGGTGGTAGTGGTTGTATAGCCCACGTATACGCTCCACTTTATGACCGAACAACATCTTAGAGGCCAGATAGCATATCTCTAAAAACGAAATCCACATCACCGGCCTTGTCAATTTGTGGCATATTTCGCCCCTGTGCAACCAGCGAGGATGAATGAAGATTAGAACCTGTGATGAGCACTGATAAGTACGATTTGGAGAACCCAATTCATCACAATAGTTTCCTGAGCCGAGGATCGTTTCGCTAACAAAGTTAGCGTCATCAAGGGGATGAGTAAACTAAGTGAATAGAGACTAGAACTGTTCTAATCACTGAGTTTATTCATCCCTTGATGGTGCTAACTTTGTTAGTGAAACGATCGTCGGGTCAGAAAACTCTATTGTGATGAATTGGGTTCTCCAAATCATACTAACCAGTGAGAGTAAAAGTAAGGGATGATCCTGAGCTAAAACGGAAATTCATTGCTGTTGCAGAAAGTCCCGGTGATTAGAGAATAACCATTAGAATAGGACAAAGACCAAGTACAAAACAACCTACGTACATGAAGCAGATATGTAAAATGGTTATTTGTGAACTTTCGAATGCCGCTGGTCCCGATGGGAACCAAAGCTCCTCGAAGAACTCCCGTATCGTTGAACCCAGCAGCCAAATTGCGCCACGAGAGCGCCACAGGTAGACCCAAAAGCACAGAGAGGAGCTGCTCCAACTTTACAATTTGGCCAACCCAAGTAGTAGGGGTTGTATAGCCCAAATGTACGCTCCACTTAATGACCGAACAAAACCTTAGGGACCAGATAGCCTATTTCCAAAAACATAATCCACAAACAAGTCTTGCCAATGTGTAGCAGATTTCGCCCCTGTGCAACCATTAAGAGTAAAAGTAACGGATGAGTTTTCGTTTAAGTTCAGTAACTTAAACAAAAACTCATTGCTGTTGTGGAAAATCCAGATGATTAGGGAGTAACGATTAAAATCCGACAGATACCAAGTACAAAGCAACTTACGCAAATGAACCAAATAATTGCAGAGTGGTTATTTCTGGACATTCGAATGCAGCTGGTCACAACGGGAATCAAAGCTTCTCGGAGAACTCCCGAATAGTTGAACCTAGCAGGCAAATCGCGTAACGAGAGCGCCACAGCTGAACCCAAAAGCGAAGAGAAGAGCTGTTCCAGACCAATCAAAGTGGTAAGGGTTGTATAGCCCAAGTGTAAGCTTCACTTTATGATCGAACCAAATCTATGGCACCAAAATAACCTATCTCCGAAAACAAAATCCGCAACACCAATCCTGCCCATTAGTGACTGATTTCGCTTCTGTGCAACCCGTAAAAGTAAAAGTAACGGTTTTCCTCCTTCGTTTAATTAAACTAGCGGCTTATGCTGGCGTTAAAATGTTGTCTGATGGACAGGGGAAAAACAAAATCGACGCTGACCTCGAGCGTAAGCAGCCACTTAAACTTAAACTACGGGGAGCAATTTAAGAGGCTTCTAGACTCCAGTGTATGATTGAGGTATTTAAAAGGGTATCGAATCCACTCTAAAAACTAGAGAGTATATGGACTATATTAGACGGTTGTATCACACGCTGCAAGCGACAACCTTGATTTTGCTTTACAAAAAGCTGAAGACCGAATCCATTCCTTTTTCTGGATCACATCACTTTCCCTATCGTTTGAGCTAAGGACAGCCAAGGGATATGTGATCGGACCACCAGAGAGACAAACATCCCAGGTCACCCATTTGCTGTACATGGATGACCTTAAGCATTATGCTTCCAACGCTAATTAGTTAACGTTTCACCTGAGCTAAGTTTTCGCCTACTCAACGACAGTCGAAATTACGTTGGGGACTGACAAATGAAATGTTTACCAACTTGATCGACGCAGATCGGAGACTGCAGCAGACAATGTACAGCTCGTAGATGGAGGCATCATCAAGCACCTATATGATGGGAAGAAATATAAATATCTAAGAATTTTGCAGAGTGGCATGCAAGATATACATACTGTCAAAAATGGTCTCCGTATTCGGTATAGGGCACGCCTCCAAGGTATTTGTAACCCTTGTGTGTCGGCTAAGAACAAAGTGCCTGTTGCATCAATCGAAGCTTGCATCCCAAATCATCTGTCCAAAGACTATATATCCCACATCACGTGGAACGTTGGTGAACACCGAGTGTCTACGTAACAAGATTGTGCTAGATATGTCGCAAAAAGTCTTACGTAGTGAGGACCTCTTGATGCAGCTCCTCATCATTCACGGAACAGCGGATTCTGGTGACATGAGGAGAATAGCACCTTCTAAAGTGTGGACATGGAAAAAAAGACAAAGAGAAGGTACACCGATAGAAGAAGAATAGGAGAGGTGAAATAAGAAAGCGTCTTAAAAAAAATTGGAGTACGAACGCAAAAGTTGTTGGTCATATTCTAAGACATAGTGACTTTCTAACAATGCTATTTTAAGAACCCAAAAGAAAAGAGGTTTCGCAACCATGGCCCTTGGCCCTTGGTTGACCAGTTGAAGATTCTATAAATTATTCCATTGGAGTCACTCGCCAAACCAACAGATCGAATGCCAACTAAACTGTACTTTACAGTTCTAAATCGTCTTGGTCATAAGGGGCCGCCAAGCATGGAATAGAGACAGTAGAAGACTGACAAGTAGGTCATCTGTATGGTATGCAGACTTCTCCAAACAAATGGAAGGAGCGGGACTGGGAATATGAACCTAACTTTAAACTCGCTAAGTACCTAGAAAAAACTTCCACCAGCTTCCACACATAGATGCCTACTATAAATCTCTGTGTAAATATGACTCAGAAATAGAGAGATTTAAATTCTCTCAGACAGTCACTCAGTATTAAATGCTCTGAAATATTTTAAAACTGAGTTTAAACTGACATGTGACTGCAAGCAATACTTAAAGCAACTAGCTACGCACAACAAAGTAACTTTGATGTGGGTTCCAGGACATCAAGGCATTGTAGAAAATGAGGAGACAGATAGCCTTACAAAAATCGCAGCAACAACACCATTCTATTGTCGAGAGCCCTATTGTAGACTAATCAAAAGCCATGTAAGAAATGAACTTAACACCTGGAAGATGAACCAAATGCTGTCATACTGGAAAAAAGTGCCGGGTTTAAGGCGGCCAAAAGGATTCATAACCATATAAACAGAGAAGTTTGAACTGTTTCTTAAATTGAAGAAGAATGACTTGAGAAGAATCACAGGATACTCCCCAGTAAGGTATCATCTTGTGAAGATGGGTAAGGCGGACAGCTAAAACTGCATATACTGCACTGAAGCAGCAGAAACAACAGAACACTTGCTATGCGATTGCTTGGCTCAGTTCTGCAAAAGGTTCAAATACCTTGAAAAGGCGATTTTAGCACCTCAAGAAATAGGCCAGATAGCCCCCAAAAAGACTATACGAAAAGTCTGATCATTTTGGACCTCTATTATAAGAAGGAGCCATGCGCAAAAGACCAATTGATGTCGCAACGCTGAGAGGCTGAAGGAATATACGTACTCATTGAACAAGCTACAGTCAAAGCTACAATCTACAATAATGGCACAATCGTTGACGTGTGAGAATTACAATAAAATGAAAAGAGCTGCTGGAGACAGAGAGTCATAGTTGGGGCAACATGACAACACTGATTTTAGAGTGTGATGCTGAGTAGCTATTTCGTGTACCTTTAAATCTGTTTATTTTAATATTACATAGTTAGATTCTGGTTTGTATAGGTATAGCAGTATATTTGAGTAGAAGCTGTGATAATTTTACTGCCGCTTTGAAGAATTTGTATACTCTTATATTAAAAAGCCATATAACACTTATTGTTAGCGTTTTTTGAATGCTATTCAATATGAGTTTTAAAAAGAATATGATACCTCATACTTATTACTTCCACATCGTCACAACGTGTGGAAGTATCGCATCGGTGTCAAATTTTTTCCCTTAAACGTCCTAAAGTATCAAAACATATAGAAAACATAATTTGGGAACTATTTTTTTTGTCTGTCGGTCTCAAATTTTTTTTGTCTGTCGATATTTAGGCATCTACGTCTGTCTGTTAATAGGCGCAATAACTTTCAAACGAATTGAGATATCATCTTCAAATTTGGTATCCAGTTATCACCCGACCAAGGAACGTTTCTAATTGTTTTTGAGTAAGGTCGCTTCGGATGGTAGTTCATAAATAAGGCGTGATTTGGTGAAAATTTACATTTTTTCAATAAAACCCGAGTAAGATAACGTTTAAGAAGTTTGTGCGTACAGGAATACAAATATTTTTTTTGTCAAGTCATGGGCCCTAAATTCATTCCATGAGAATGCCTTTCTGAAGGGAATGAATTCACAGCTATGGGGAAGTTGTGGTTCAATTTACAGCACTATTTTTTGTCTTAACGATACAATGTGATCTACGAATTACTACAAGCCTTGTGCTTTTGGTAATCACATTTTATTTAAAGTTTATATGTTTCAAACTAAACTATATTTTCTATTGAATTTCACTTAGTTTTTCTCCATCAAATGTTTCGTACATCACAATTTCTCTCCATTACACTCCTCAGGCCACAACTGATATGAATTCTGTTATCAGAAAGCAGACTACACTTATTTCGCTCTAAATTATTCTACTTATATTACTATAATTTTGAAGATAATTTGGACTGGGGTCTATTACAGTAATGGGCAAAATAAATATATGACAAGTGAGTAACGCACTAAACAAATGAGCAAGCTAAAAGCTTATTTGGGCTCCGCTGTTATGTCAAAGCGCCGACACGTGAAGACCACATTGCATATTAATGTGGTGTGAATTATAAAGCGCCTCAAAGTTTTGTGACAAATGTTTTGGACTTTTAGGTTGGTAGTAAGAGGGGTTCTATGGAACGAAAGAGAAATAGAGAGCATGAATCCGTGACACTGGGGCTGGAAAATTCGGGCCACTTAAGTATAGTTGCCTGCATACCAAATGCTATCAATATTGTTATTAAACTACCAAACAAGTTTACGTGTAGTTGATGCTATAGTGCACGAAATTCCTTTTGTAGTAAACATGATAAAAGTTACAAGAATTTAAATGCGACATGGTGACACTGCCCTATTCTTTTGAATGCGCGCAAAAGCTTCTTTTTATATCTCAGGACTTATATATCTATAGAGTGATTCACATAAAATACTGCTACCATTAACGTTCTTAATATTTTGTTTATAAAGAAATTATAAAGAGAAGTGACAGGGAACCTTATTTTGCGACCAATCGACATTTCAGTAAAACAATAATTCAGCTTTACATTATTGCGATACGAAATATTTTTTCCAACCAAATATCCTGTATATTTTTTGTTTCTTGTAGTATGTATTTTTTTGATTGCGCTAATGTATAAAATTATAAGATATTGTTGTTCACATCTGCGTCTAATATATAGTTGTTATATATTTCTTTTAGCCGTTCCCAGATAATACAATTTTCAATTTAAGGATTTGGTATAAATCAAGCAACCGCTGTCTGTTTATTAGTATACTGAACAGAAACAATATTTTTTTATGTAACAGATGTGTGCTACAAAAAAAAATGGTTATAAGAAATTTGTTAATTTTTGTGCTAAGTTTGTATCATACATTAACTTATAATATTTCTGAATATTTCATATTTTTTTACAACTGAGAAAGATTTATCCTTTTACGGCTATTGGGAAAATTGGAAGGGGACAGTATATGTTTTATAACATTATTATTATTTTAAACGCACACAGTACATCCACATGGTTTCCTTGAATCAACTTTCTTGACGGCTAACGGGAATAACTCATAGCATTTCTTTTATTGGCAGATGTACCTAACTCCCGAAAGTTTATGTTAAAATTTCTTGGTATGCACAATCAACCAAAATTTGCAACGCAATCGGGGCGGCAAGGCCGCGGACGAGCCTTGAAGGAAAAAAAATACTTCGGCCACTTGATTTTTTACAGGTACAAAAATTTTTATATAGAGATAAATTTAGTGTGATTAAAAAGGATAGACATATAGTATCTATGGAATCATGATATTTTTTTCATGCTAAATTGTTTATAAAGTTTTATATTTCCCAAACAGTGCTTTTATATTACAGAATTTTGTCACAGTGAAAAAGACCAGTAACAAATTTCTCACAGCATTGTTTTGATAGGCTGGATGTCAGTGTTTGCCTGATTGTGATCCAATTCTTAAACTCAGAGCTGTACTGAATGCAAACGGCTAAAGCAAATACATTACATAGCGCAATACAAAAATGTAGATTACAAAACACTAACTGTAAATAGGCTTTTCCATTGGAAAAATGTATCCTTAGTTTGTATTTTAAAAACATTGTGCTCAGACGTTTTGATGAAAGGCTAATTCGAAAAAAAATTCCTTTAAAAATTCTATATACCATTTTTTTTTCAAAACCAAAAGATTAAAATGTCAAGCGAAGTAAAATAGTGTATCAACTACCCTGTTGCACATCCGAAGAGTAAAGGAAGGCGAACCTATAGTTTCGAACGACAGTGCGACAGTGCATTCACGTAGCATTGTTATTGAAGTATTGCCCACTCGACATATAATAGATGTATAAATAATCATAATATTTATTTCAAACAATAAATTAAAAAGTGGTTCTTGTTTATGATGACAAACATTTCAAAGATACATTATGTACTATTTAAGAGGGTATTCAAATGATAATATATCAATTAGAAAAAAATCATATAAACGTCCTATTGTGCTAAAGAGTTTCGTTGATTCGGAAGACTATAGTGTGTTTACAATATACGTATATTTATATAATATAATCAATGAAATGTTAGGGCACTGGTAAAATACAATATATAAAATAAGATAATTTGCTAAATGAAGTAAAAGGAATCTAGAAAATACGTTATTGATTTTGCCAAATAGTTTCAATTGAAATGTATTTTACCAATTGTCCGGATGTGTTCTGGCTCTTTTTATTGTCAATTAAGTAAACATTATTATTTTACAAGATTTCTAATTTCACATTAAACGTCACGTTTTATAAATATAATATAATATTAATTAATTTAACTTTTAAACTGTTAATACATACATTAATAACTTAAATGTCTTTTAAAAAACTTCAAGGTTCAATCATGGCTCTGTTTAGTGTCAATTAAGTAAATATTATTATTTTACAAGATTTCTACTTTCACATAAAACGTCATGTTCTATAAATATAATACATTATTAATTAATTTTTAAAATTAACTTTTAAACTGTTAATACATACAAACTTTCTAAATCTTAGTAGGTACAGACGTAAATTCTTTATTTGTATCTGCATCCTCTTAGAAGGCACATGCATAAATATATATATATATATATATATATATATATATATATATATATATATATATATATATATATATATATATATATATATATATATATATATATATATATATATATATACCTAAATAAGGTGTGTATGAAAAACATGGGGTTCGTATAAAGTACCCAAGCGATTGAATTACTTTGTTATTTGGGAAGTATTTTTTTAGTCTGGAAATACTATAAATAAAACTAAAGTGAAAATAAATAAATTCTTAATGGATGGAGGAAGTCCATACCGAACATCCTTAAAATGTGAATGTGTAAGCCGATATGGTTAAAAGAATATAATAACAGAAAATCTAAATGGTGACGGCTATAAATATTTATTACGAAATGAGGTTGTACTAACTGTTTGGTTTTTAAATTTAAACATAACTTATTGTCCAAGGGAAAATGTTTGGTTCCACCGGAATAGAGCTTTACCACACTTTGCGCGTAATTTTCGAGAAAGGGAATATTTTTTTCGCACTGTATTACACGCTCAGGGGCAATTGATTGGCCAGCCAGGTCTTTAGACCCGCCACTTTCTCAATTTTTTGTGGGGCCACTTGAAATGTCAAGTTTATAAAAATGGACAAAATAATTAACAACAATTGAAACGACATTTTGACCCTCGGTGGCACAGTGATAAGAACGTGAAATTCTGTTTCTATGTTATGATATGATGTTTTGATCAAAAAATTTATCAAATTGAAAATAAAATGAAACACAGATGACAGATGAGGCTTTTATTTTCAATTTGATAAATTTTCTGATCAAAACATCATATCATAACATAGCAACAGATCTTTATTTGTAGTTGTTATGATTTCGTACTAATTCAATTTTTATCTGTCTGAGAATGCTGTCATTCAGCGAAACTATAGTCACAGAAATGTTGAAGAACATCCTAGAACATCCAGAATTCGTAAGAGCCACTTGCTCCAGTTAGCTTATGCGCTGGCTATTTCCTTCACCTACAAAAAGGAAACCAACAGTGAATCCAGAGAAATAGTCTCCAAGTCCGTATTTAGTATGGACACAAGTGTCAGCAAGTAAGGGCAACAACAATCAATTATATATATATATATATATATATATATATATATATATATATATATATATATATATATATATATATATATATATATATATATGTTTGTGTTTGTGTGTGTCTGTAACTCAAAAAATACTTCACCAATCGAGACTAAATTTGGCAATTACCTTAATTTTGTTAATAGCTTGGATGAGTTCGTTAAGATAGTTTTGACAACCAAATACTTTTAGAAAAAAAATAAAAAAACTGATTGAAAACGCAATTTCTCTTTAATTGCTAGAAATATTAAACTAAAACTTGACAGGCACGTACAGGTTATACAAGCAGTCCTACCTACCAATTTTAACTCAATTTGTTCAGTAGAACTTGAGTTATAACATAATAAAAAATCAATAATCTACAATATGACCTAAAATTACCTCTAAATGGATGCCTATAATGTTAGACAAGGTAGTTCTGTATATCTAAATCTCAATTGGCAACAACATGTCACATCAATTGCAGAAGCGGCTGCTGAGAAATTAGGTTTCCTCCTCCGGGCTCGCAAATACTTTTCACCAGCTAATCTCTATACCTTATATACTTCAAAAATAAAGCCAAACCTCGAATACTGCTCCCACATCTGAGGTGCCACTGCCGCTTCTACACTCGCTTCCTAGACTCCATTTAGAAGAGAGCCATACGTCTCATCGGTTTCCCTACCCTCACCCAAAGGCCATCCCTTGCCCACCGACGTACCGTTGGTGACCTCTCTTTTTTTATTTGCATGGGCACTGCTTAGAGGAGCTTTCTTCCATGGTTCCTCCACCTGCTTCCCCCAACAAATCTACCAGGAACAGAGCGAATGCACCCTTTTACTGTACAGGTCACCAGACATAGAACATCCTGTTATGCCCGCGCTTTTGTCCCGAGAACTTCCCAGTTGTAGAATTCCTTGCCGGCATATGTTTTCCTTCTCCTCCGAACGTACAAACCTTTAAGTCCAGAATTAACAAGTTGCCCCTTTCCTCCTTGTCGACATCCACGGTACGATAGTATTTAGGCTGTAAGCCCTCGTGGTGTGTTGTTGAAATATATATAAAAAGACAGATAAATCAGGGATCCGCTGCAATTGGAAACAAAATCTCCAATTAACAATCGGCGGGGTTGCCATTTACAACAACCCTAATCTGAATCTGTAGATATCAGAAAAATGTAAATAATTAAAAATTTTAATGAAAGTAAATCAATTTGGTTAAAAGAAATCTAGAACTACGTTTTATTATGTATAAATATTAAGCTTTCTATTTTCACGGCATTTAAAAGCCATCTCCATCTCTCTAATTTAATCTGACAACACCACTATTTGTCATTTGTTAAGTGACAGGACTCATGAGAGAAACGTCTACGCATTACCTCGAAATCGAATCCGCTAATACCTTAGAATCTCAGAATATAAAACAACTACCTATAGGTATTCTAAGGTTAATAGAAATAGTAGGTAAATTATTATTTTTTTTTTTATTATTTATTACCCAACTTTTAATTTCAACATAACTTTAATAAATGCCTTTGTCTGTGACTGTAGTATATTAGGATTCTAACATCCAATCAAACAAATAAGAAAGTGGTTATGTACATCAGATTCAGGTTCCTAATCAATGCATGTAGGTATTATATTACTAAAATGAAATTAACTAAATTATGAACTGAATTATTTAAAGAAGAAATATACCGCAAACTAATATAAATATAATACCTAGGTGCTTATGGTTTTCTTTACTCTTTATGGAACATTTGAAGTAAAGGATATATAATAACATAATATCATAAAGCGGTTTAAATTACATATATAATATATACAGTGTAGATTATTAAAATTTTAAATTCAAAATTTTGTATTTCATTTTCAAAAAGTATGGATACAATAATAGTAAATAAGTGTTGAAAAGAGTTTGGGTGCAGCAAGTGGTTATGTTAGCGAATTTTTGTAAAAATATTTTAGATAGTGATCTCAATTTCCCATTAAACTAGACTCTTCAGTTTTGATACATAGTAAAACCCATATAAAGGCAGTGTGAGTATATATTAAAATGGATTCGTTTTTATTTTATTTAGAAAACTACATAATTAGAAAGGCAATAAAAAATCAAAATTTCCTTTTTTTTTCGGATATCTTCATAATTCTTCGGAACACATTAAATTTTAAAACAAATATGTAATCAAGCTCTGCATTACATGATATATCCGACTCTTTATTTCTCATAATAGTGGAATAAACAATGATATGCCAGTAGACTGCAGGCTGTATGTACATAAGTTTCCGCTTTTAGTGTTTCTTCTCCAAGTGATTGATGTGGCTGTTTGTCCGGTAGTGTCTTACTGTTATTGAAATGGCAGTTCTATTACTTTATAATAGGCACTGTGTACATTCTGGCGAAGGTTATTTTATTAATTCTTTAGGATCACGTTCGTGATGAGTTTGTGTACCACTTTAAATATTGTTTCAACTCTATTCATTGAATGCAGCTCCTCATTCTCAGCCTAGCAAAACTGTGTGCCTTATCCTCTCATATATGGCCATTGTGTGCTGGAAGTCTTGATAGTGTCACTTTGTTTAGCTTTCTTATTCGCTAAGGTTTACCAGTCAGCCCCACAACATTTTTGTGTTGATCTCAATGAAACCCAATTTAAAGGCAACATTGCTATCGTAGCAGTTGGCTGTTGAGTGTTTTGTCGTTGATTTCGCGTTACTAGTATTTTTATATTGAATTTGTTCTTAAAGTTTACTTAAGGATCATAATATCACTGGGCATTCATGGGACCAGATCTAACTTTAATTTCCTGAACAGATTCGAATGTCCTGTTCCGTCCTTTTGCCACATTGGTGTTTGACCTTGTAATAGTCTATACACCACTGGTAGTATGTGTAGCGAAAGTAGGTCGAAAATAACTTTCTATCTGCTCTTAGGATGGTCTTTATGGTCTTCATGGCGCACAGCATTACTCATTTATTTGTGGTCAAAATTATATATTATGCCTTACAAAGAAGCTGGGCTTGTGCTTGTATCCTCATCATTTTGTAAAATCCTCAAATAATCAAACTGTCGAAATAATTTAAAATTTAATGTCACTTTCTGAATTTTGATTGATCTTGATTTTTCTTCTCTTTCTTCTTCCACAAACATTTTTATAGAACCAGATCTTGTACTCTACTTAACAGCTTAATAGCTTAACCGTAACTATCTGCTTTAGTTTCGTCCACCACACGAATCCATTTATTATTATAGATTTTGCAACCTTTATATCTATAGAATGATCCTGGAGTTCGTCCTCCAACTTTTGCTATGCTTTCTTACATACCTCCCAATGGCGATATTCGGCCCAAGTCTAACCACCGACTAGATATTTCTCGTTTATTTTCTTCTCTTGATGTTATAATTCTACTCTTGATGTTATCATTAAAAAAGCCTGAACGCAGCAAACGCGTTATGGCAGTGAATTTTCATAAAAATGTTGTAAATATCAAAAATGTGTTTTTTTTACAGAAAGCAGGCATCAAATTTGGTTACCAGTATAACCTATATAGTAGAAACAATGTCCCATATTTCATCAAAATAACTTTATTGTTTGAAAATGTACAAACATTTTTCGAAAATAAACTTAAAATGTTCCCGAAAAACTAGTTTCCTGTCAAACGAACCTTATAGATTAAATAGCAAATTGAGCTATTTAAATTTAAAGTATTTAATATAAATTCGCTACCATAATGCACTTCCTGCGTCCCAAATTTCTTTTCGTACAAACATGCATTATAATTTCGTGGTCAAAATTCAATACATTAAAGGTCAGCTCAGAACTGGCACGGCCGGGGAAATCCGGTTATCTAATTAAAACAAAGCATTGTTTAATCTATTTGAACTTAGCAGATTTTCGCGGCTAACGAACTTATCCAAGCCACTTGCAAAGGAAAGGTACTCACTAAATTTCATCAAAATCAACCTATTATTTTTTGAGTTATCGGTGTGATATATATATATATATATATATATATATATATATATATATATATATATATATATATATATATATATATAAATTGAAACCCACCTCAGATTTGGGTTCCAGGGGTCTTAGATTGCGCTCATTTGAAGAAATTTTTTCAAAATTCAAAATCGCGATCTCCTCATTAGGGAATTTTTTCTAAAGAAAATTCACGAAAAGAAATTGATTGGGTGCCATCCCAAACGTAACATTTAATCATTACAATTTGTAATAAAATACACATTGTTCTTACTTTTTGAACCAACTTTATTACACCCTAGTTTAAAAATGTAAGATTTGGGTAGCATAGGCAAAAAAAATCCTTTTTACTTAGTTTGAAGTCTAAATAATTAAAATAGAACAAGGTTTCGTTTTATACATTTTCGGGAGTCCTGCATACCAAATATAACACGTTTTTATTACAGATATTTAATTATTACAACCGTAAATTTTTGTAAGCTACCTATTATCTATATAAAACAGCATGAACTGGAGTAACAATAACTTCAGTAGGTATTGCTCTTTCATCGCATGATTTGGGAAATATAGAGAATTGGTCGATTTCAAATAACGTAAAATGCTGACAAAATTAAGAAAATCCCGGCTCAAATAGAACTGCAAATAGGTTATTGGGCATTTTGTTTCCGTGTTTATTATGAATTATTTATATCTCTAATTAAAGATTTTTTTTAAAATTCTATAAAACACATAAGCGAAGCAATAATTGTTTATTTTAGGTAGTAAATGGATCGTGGTTTCGAAAAATGTTAAAATCAACTAACCAAACTGTATAAAATATCCAGCGTCAGAAATAATTAAAAAGTTATCGAGACTAAATAAAACAAATAAAGTTTTATTCAGGTCTCCATATTTTGTACCGAATGTTTTAAATATGCTACAATTTATGATCTACTTGGTTAGCCATTGATTGAATATCACAAAAGTTGATTTTAATATTTATATTCAGTATATTAATAGCTGTGATGAAACTTCTATATTTACCCCGAAAGTGTTTGCACTAATGAATTTTTGTGTTAGCTAATGGTTCTAGCATGTTGTGTTACCTATGTACCTATGATTTTCAGATTGATAAGTTGTCAATCGTCGACTGAAATAAATTTATAAAGAATTAGATTGTCTTTTATTTCTCTTCCTTATCCTTATGCTATTGCAAGCTGCCAAATTTATTTTAAAATATCGCAAGAACTAAGTTTATCAAAGCTGAGCTAAGAGGGTTTTAGAATCATAGTGGCCCGAAAAATTTTACCCCCTATACATGACAAAACAAGTATAGTAGAATGCGGTGATGTTAATTGCACTTGTTGATATTACCTGGGATGGTGATATTGAATCCATAGGTAAACACTTGATATACTTTATTATTTCACTAACTGAATAAACTATATGATACATTTAACTATAATACAATAACAACAGTACATGAGTACATAGCAGATGACTGACCGAGCGTGGAGGACGTGTGTTCACTGTAGCGGTTGGTAGAGAAGAGAACGATCGCTCTGGTGTTTCTTCGTTGCTGTAGGTCTTGACAGCTGGCTGTCGCAGAACATAACGTAACGTTTAACTGTCAAGAGTATTTATGCAGAAACACAGAGTAGTGTTGACGGAAACACTGCGGTCGGAACCACCGCCACATACTCCACTCTCAGTGGCAACGCTATTAGTTCAAGTATCTTCGTAGAAATCGAACTATACGTCCATGGCGTGTAGTTTGAACGGGAACGGGAACTTCACTGTCACTTTCAGTTTCACTAGGTGTTGGACTTTCACTTTCAGTTTCACTAGGATGTCTCTGAGGCTGAAAAGTTGTCTGTTCGTTATCACAAAGAATGAATGCGGGTTTAAGACGGTAAACAGAAATTGTCTCTTCTCCGTGTGATTTCTTGATTTTGAAGACTTTGTCAGTTCGGGATAACACTTCAAAGGGGCCGTCATAAACTGGTTCTAGGGTTTGTCGCGGAATATCAATGCGAACAAAAACAAAAGGAGCTTCCATTATTTCCAGGGTAGAAAAGAACAGAACAAGGCTGTACTCCAGACTGAATTTTATTAGGTAAAAGCCCTACGCGTTTCGGCCCATAAATCTGGCCATCATCAGGGGCTTCCTGAAACATTAAGGTGGTTGTGTCAGAAACAAAGTTTCCGGTAGGTCGGCAAGTATCACACGATACCCGCTGTTACAGAATTCTAAACAGTCTTACAAGCAAAGTCTAAAAGCAAACTATAGTCTAAACCAACATTCTGCAAAACAGATTATACTAACAAATCAAAGCTAACAGCTAAAAGTAAAGAAGTTAAAACGTTAAAAACATCAAATGTCCAAAGCTCAGCCGAGGCACACACAAGCAGCAAGTCAGCAATGTACAAACAGTGAAAGTCACAAAAACAGGCAGATACCCGCGTAAATTAAGATTTAAGTTGCAATGATACACTACAATGTAAGGTCTCTACACGACCAAAAAGCTGCCAAGGCAGGCTGCACAGCCAGAGCTGAACCTTCAGAGAAATACTGAGTTAAACTTATGGTGCTCAATGAAAATAAAACAAAATGGCTAAACACTTACGTTCTGTTTTTTTACATATAACAGCAACTGGACTCTACAAGAAATCTAACATCGTGGCTACTTTCATCGACTGTCGCTTTTGTTTCCTAGCACTATGTGGGTGCAGTAGGGATCAGAAACATTAAAACCTCAAATTAGAGCAATGGACAAACGGCGATACAAATAAAATTTCCCATCTGAAATGGAGGACGGTTAAAAGCCGAATACACGAACAGAACAGGAAGGGGACGAAAAAGGCGTTACGACTTTCAGCTAAAAGTGACAGGTGACTGACAACAAGTGACAGATGAAATGACACCTGACATATAACTCAGCCGTGCCGAGCAGCACAGAGCACGTAACACTTCCGGGCTCCTTGACTCCACAGAATACTTTTTGTTTTTCACTGTAGATGGCACTACTCAAGTATATTTCTATAAATTTGTGGAAAGTTAATTTCACTAGTATTGGAAGCATTTATAACAGTGTAGTTGGGGTTGTAGGTGTATCTGTAGATTTCCATCTCCTCAAGGACGAACTGTTCAGTACCAAATGTGGATGGGTGAAGGATTTTAACATTGTTTTCTTTGTCAAAGACATGACCAGTCTCTCTGAGGTGGCAACCAAAAGCTGAAGTGACATTATCAGCATTGTTTCTGCTCCTGAGATGTTCTGAAATTCTGGTGTTCAGGGCTCTCCCAGTCCTGCCAATGTATACAGTGCTGCAGTCAGGGTCTCCACAGCTAAGGCAATACACTCCTGACTTCTTCAAGAGGGGGATGTCATCTTTATTGTGAACTAACATCTTGTTAAGGGTGTTCTTAGATTTGTAAGCAAACTTTAGATTTTCTCTCTTCAAGACCTTTGTGATGGCATTGGTAATGGGTCCACAATATGTCAGCGGAAAATAGTAAGTGTTGTCAGCACGAGATGTTGGAATGACTGAGCTGTCTTCTCTTAAAATTTGGCGACTTTTCTTCCTGATCAGTCTATCGACAATACTGATAGGATAATCGTTGTTAGTAGCTAGTTGTTTGATAATATTTAACTCATTATCAAACTTTGTATGTGACATGGGGATTCTAAAAAGTCTGTCTATCAAAAACCTCAAGGACGCCAGTTTATGAGAAACATGATGACATGATTTGAACGGAATTAAGTGGTCAGTTTGGGTTGGTTTTCTGTAAATTTCAAATTCAATGTTGTTGATTGTTCTAGTCAATTTTAGGTCCAGAAAGCTAATGGAAATGTTTTCTTCCAACTCCATAGTAAAGTTTATGTTGACATGTAAGCTGTTTAGCCAAGTCAAGAAATGATGTAGCTGCTCTGTGGGGCCAGACCAGACAACGAGTATGTCATCAACGTACCGTGTCCAGGATGAGATGAAGTCTCTAAACGGATTATAATCCTTGAAAATAAGATCCTTTTCGAAAAAGGTCATGAAGACCTCTGCACAGAGGGGGGACAAAGAATTACCCATGGGAAGGCCATCCTTCTGTATGAATATTTGATTATTGAAGGAGAAGAAGTTCTGCTCGAGACAAACCTTGACCAAAGTATTCAAGGCCCTCTGCAAATCCAAACTAAGTGAAGAAGAAGCAATCTGATTTCTGAGTATGAGTAGTGTCTGTTTTACCGGAACACTGGTGAAAAGATTGGAAACGTCGAACGAAACCAACACTGAAGTGTCATTTATTGGGACATCTCTAAGTCTATCGACTAGAGCAACTGAGTTCTTAATGGAAAATGGGGAGGTAACATTTACATGTGAAGTTAAAAAAGTTGCCAGGAAGCTTGACAACCTATGGGTTAGACAACCTACAAAGGAGACCACCGGGCGGATCGGACATCCTTCCTTATGAATTTTAGGGAGCCCATAAAGGCGAGGCAAGAAGTGGTTCATTGGGTAAAGAGACTTATAATTCTCAGTTAAGAGGGGTGCAAATCGATCGAAGACTTTCTTAAACTTCAATGTGAAAGATGGGAGTGGATTGAAATCAGCTGTAAGGATACCATTATCCCTCATGAATGTGAGGACCTTCGAGATATAATCCTGTCTGTCTAAAACAACCAAACAGTGTCCCTTATCAGCCTTTGAAAGGAAAAGGTCATTTTCCCTAATAATACTCTTGAGGGATTTAACAATTGAACTGTATGGATGAAAGCCATCAGACGTTGCCTTGAATTTGGCAATGATATTATGTGCTAGACCACGTAACATCTCCGAGTCATCGACCCTGAATCTTCTCAGGAAAACCTCCAAGTCCTTAATAGTGTCGAACACGAAAGACTTGACTCTTGGGGGGATGGCAAATTTAAGACCTTGTCTCAACAAATTAATGTGGGACTGATCGAATTGATTATAAGATGAAATATTTTTCAGTCTCTCATGGAATACATGATTACTATACTTTAAATTAACAGAATGTGAAGGGTCGTCGCTTAGACGCTGCAAATGAATGATTTTTCTGTGAAGAGAACGTTTTTTATAAAATTGGAAGGACAGTAAGTGTTCATAATTAAGTCTCATGAAAGTATCAAGCTCTACATTGCACAACCTACCTGTCAGTGCGTCGTGCACAATTTTCAGCTTCAAGTCCGTCTCGTCCCTCCTTGAGTATGCCGCCCTCACTTCTCTCCTCAGTGCTGACCTTTTGAACCTTTGAATCAGTGTAACTAAACTGGTTGGAATGGACCTGCTAACGATGTTCTGGATGAACTTGGGGTACAAGTCTTTCTTGATGCAGGTTGTTAGGAACCAAATTCTCAGTGACAGTGCGAGTGAAGACTTTGAAAGTTTCTTATAAGTTTTTGTGACTATTGGCAGCCTAGCCGAAGAGATGTAACTTCTGAACGTCACAACGTCTGGGTTAGACATATTTCCAGGGTAGAAAAGAACAGAACAAGGCTGTACTCCAGACTGAATTTTATTAGGTAAAAGCCCTACGCGTTTCGGCCCATAAATCTGGCCATCATCAGGGGCTTCCTGAAACATTAAGGTGGTTGTGTCAGAAACAAAGTTTCCGGTAGGTCGGCAAGTATCACACGATACCCGCTGTTACAGAGTTCTAAACAGTCTTACAAGCAAAGTCTAAAAGCAAACTATAGTCTAAACCAACATTCTGCAAAACAGATTATACTAACAAATCAAAGCTAAAAGCTAAAAGTAAAGAAGTTAAAACGTTAAAAACATCAAATGTCCAAAGCTCAGCCGAGGCACACACAAGCAGCAAGTCAGCAATGTACAAACAGTGAAAGTCACAAAAACAGGCAGATACCCGTGTAAATTAAGATTTAAGTTGCAATGATACACTACAATGTAAGGTCTCTACACGACCAAAAAGCTGCCAAGGCAGGCTGCACAACCAGAGCTGAACCTTCAGTGAAATACTGAGTTAAACTTATGGTGCTCAATGAAAATAAAACAAAATGGCTAAACACTTACGTTCTGTTTTTTTTTTTACATATAACAGCAACTGGACTCTACAAGAAATCTAACATCGTGGCTACTTTCATCGACTGTCGCTTTTGTTTCCTAGCACTATGTGGGTGCAGTAGGGATTAGAAACATTAAAACCTCAAATTAGAGCAATGGACAAACGGCGATACAAATAAAATTTCCCATCTGAAATGGAGGACGGTTAAAAGCCGAATACACGAACAGAACAGGAAGGGGACGAAAAAGGCGTTACGACTTTCAGCTAAAAGTGACAGGTGACTGACAAGTGACAGACGAAATGACACCTGACATATAACTCAGCCGTGCCGAGCAGCACAGAGCACGTAACACTTCCGGGCTCCTTGACTCCACAGAATACTTTTTGTTTTTCACTGTAGATGGCACTACTCAAGTATATTTCTATAAATTTGTGGAAAGTTAATTTCACTAGTATTGGAAGCATTTATAACAGTGTAGTTGGGGTTGTAGGTGTATCTGTAGATTTCCATCTCCTCAAGGACGAACTGTTCAGTACCAAATGTGGATGGGTGAAGGATTTTAACATTGTTTTCTTTGTCAAAGACATGACCAGTCTCTCTGAGGTGGCAACCAAAAGCTGAAGTGACATTATCAGCATTGTTTCTGCTCCTGAGATGTTCTGAAATTCTGGTGTTCAGGGCTCTCCCAGTCCTGCCAATGTATACAGTGGTGCAGTCAGGGTCTCCACAGCTAAGGCAATACACTCCTGACTTCTTCAAGAGGGGGATGTCATCTTTATTGTGAACTAACATCTTGTTAAGGGTGTTCTTAGATTTGTAAGCAAACTTTAGATTTTCTCTCTTCAAGACCTTTGTGATGGCATTGGTAATGGGTCCACAATATGTCAGCGGAAAATAGTAAGTGTTGTCAGCACGAGATGTTGGAATGACTGAGCTGTCTTCTCTTAAAATTTGACGACTTTTCTTCCTGATCAGTCTATCGACAATACTGATAGGATAATCGTTGTTAGTAGCTAGTTGTTTGATAATATTTAACTCATTATCAAACTTTGTATGTGACATGGGGATTCTAAAAAGTCTGTCTATCAAAAACCTCAAGGACGCCAGTTTATGAGAAACATGATGACATGATTTGAACGGAATTAAGTGGTCAGTTTGGGTTGGTTTTCTGTAAATTTCAAATTCAATGTTGTTGATTGTTCTAGTCAATTTTAGGTCCAGAAAGCTAATGGAACTGTTTTCTTCCAACTCCATAGTAAAGTTTATGTTGACATGTAAGCTGTTTAGCCAAGTCAAGAAATGATGTAGCTGCTCTGTGGGGCCAGACCAGACAACGAGTATGTCATCAACGTACCGTGTCCAGGATGAGATGAAGTCTCTAAACGGATTATAATCCTTGAAAATAAGATCCTTTTCGAAAAAGGTCATGAAGACCTCTGCACAGAGGGGGGACAAAGGGTTACCCATGGGAAGGCCATCCTTCTGTATGAATATTTGATTATTGAAGGAGAAGAAGTTCTGCTCGAGACAAACCTTGACCAAAGTATTCAAGGCCCTCTGCAAATCCAAACTAAGTGAAGAAGAAGCAATCTGATTTCTGAGTATGAGTAGTGTCTGTTTTACCGGAACACTGGTGAAAAGATTGGAAACGTCGAACGAAACCAACACTGAAGTGTCATTTATTGGGACATCTCTAAGTCTATCGACTAGAGCAACTGAGTTCTTAATGGAAAATGGGGAGGTAACATTTACATGTGAAGTTAAAAAAGTTGCCAGGAAGCTTGACAACCTATGGGTTAGACAACCTACAAAGGAGACCACCGGGCGGATCGGACATCCTTCCTTATGAATTTTAGGGAGCCCATAAAGGCGAGGCAAGAAGTGGTTCATTGGGTAAAGAGACTTATAATTCTCAGTTAAGAGGGGTGCAAATCGATCGAAGACTTTCTTAAACTTCAATGTGAAAGATGGGAGTGGATTGAAATCAGCTGTAAGGATACCATTATCCCTCATGAATGTGAGGACCTTCGAGATATAATCCTGTCTGTCTAAAACAACCAAACAGTGTCCCTTATCAGCCTTTGAAAGGAAAAGGTCATTTTCCCTAATAATACTCTTGAGGGATTTAACAATTGAACTGTATGGATGAAAGCCATCAGACGTTGCCTTGAATTTGGCAATGATATTATGTGCTAGACCACGTAACATCTCCGAGTCATCGACCCTGAATCTTCTCAGGAAAACCTCCAAGTCCTTAATAGTGTCGAACACGAAAGACTTGACTCTTGGGGGGATGGCAAATTTAAGACCTTGTCTCAACAAATTAATGTGGGACTGATCGAATTGATTATAAGATGAAATATTTTTCAGTCTCTCATGGAATACATGATTACTATACTTTAAATTAACAGAATGTGAAGGGTCGTCGCTTAGACGCTGCAAATGAATGATTTTTCTGTGAAGAGAACGTTTTTTATAAAATTGGAAGGACAGTAAGTGTTCATAATTAAGTCTCATGAAAGTATCAAGCTCTACATTGCACAACCTACCTGTCAGTGCGTCGTGCACAATTTTCAGCTTCAAGTCCGTCTCGTCCCTCCTTGAGTATGCCGCCCTCACTTCTCTCCTCAGTGCTGACCTTTTGAACCTTTGAATCAGTGTAACTAAACTGGTTGGAATGGACCTGCTAACGATGTTCTGGATGAACTTGGGGTACAAGTCTTTCTTGATGCAGGTTGTTAGGAACCAAATTCTCAGTGACAGTGCGAGTGAAGACTTTGAAAGTTTCTTATAAGTTTTTGTGTGTGTGTGTGTGTTATAAAATTGGAAGGACAGTAAGTGTTCATAATTAAGTCTCATGAAAGTATCAAGCTCTACATTGCACAACCTACCTGTCAGTGCGTCGTGCAGTATAGTATAGTAATCATGTATTCCATGAGAGACTGAAAAATATTTCATCTTATAATCAATTCGATCAGTCCCACATTAATTTGTTGAGACAAGGTCTTAAATTTGCCATCCCCCCAAGAGTCAAGTCTTTCGTGTTCGACACTATTAAGGACTTGGAGGTTTTCCTGAGAAGATTCAGGGTCGATGACTCGGAGATGTTACGTGGTCTAGCACATAATATCATTGCCAAATTCAAGGCAACGTCTGATGGCTTTCATCCATACAGTTCAATTGTTAAATCCCTCAAGAGTATTATTAGGGAAAATGACCTTTTCCTTTCAAAGGCTGATAAGGGACACTGTTTGGTTGTTTTAGACAGACAGGATTATATCTCGAAGGTCCTCACATTCATGAGGGATAATGGTATCCTTACAGCTGATTTCAATCCACTCCCATCTTTCACATTGAAGTTTAAGAAAGTCTTCGATCGATTTGCACCCCTCTTAACTGAGAATTATAAGTCTCTTTACCCAATGAACCACTTCTTGCCTCGCCTTTATGGGCTCCCTAAAATTCATAAGGAAGGATGTCCGATCCGCCCGGTGGTCTCCTTTGTAGGTTGTCTAACCCATAGGTTGTCAAGCTTCCTGGCAACTTTTTTAACTTCACATGTAAATGTTACCTCCCCATTTTCCATTAAGAACTCAGTTGCTCTAGTCGATAGACTTAGAGATGTCCCAATAAATGACACTTCAGTGTTGGTTTCGTTCGACGTTTCCAATCTTTTCACCAGTGTTCCGGTAAAACAGACACTACTCATACTCAGAAATCAGATTGCTTCTTCTTCACTTAGTTTGGATTTGCAGAGGGCCTTGAATACTTTGGTCAAGGTTTGTCTCGAGCAGAACTTCTTCTCCTTCAATAATCAAATATTCATACAGAAGGATGGCCTTCCCATGGGTAACCCTTTGTCCCCCCTCTGTGCAGAGGTCTTCATGACCTTTTTCGAAAAGGATCTTATTTTCAAGGATTATAATCCGTTTAGAGACTTCATCTCATCCTGGACACGGTACGTTGATGACATACTCGTTGTCTGGTCTGGCCCCACAGAGCAGCTACATCATTTCTTGACTTGGCTAAACAGCTTACATGTCAACATAAACTTTACTATGGAGTTGGAAGAAAACAGTTCCATTAGCTTTCTGGACCTAAAATTGACTAGAACAATCAACAACATTGAATTTGAAATTTACAGAAAACCAACCCAAACTGACCACTTAATTCCGTTCAAATCATGTCATCATGTTTCTCATAAACTGGCGTCCTTGAGGTTTTTGATAGACAGACTTTTTAGAATCCCCATGTCACATACAAAGTTTGATAATGAGTTAAATATTATCAAACAACTAGCTACTAACAACGATTATCCTATCAGTATTGTCGATAGACTGATCAGGAAGAAAAGTCGCCAAATTTTAAGAGAAGACAGCTCAGTCATTCCAACATCTCGTGCTGACAACACTTACTATTTTCCGCTGACATATTGTGGACCCATTACCAATGCCATCACAAATGTCTTGAAGAGAGAAAATCTAAAGTTTGCTTACAAATCTAAGAACACTCTTAACAAGATGTTAGTTCACAATAAAGATGACATCCCCCTCTTGAAGAAGTCAGGAGTGTATTGCCTTAGCTGTGGAGACCCTGACTGCAGCACTGTATACATTGGCAGGACTGGGAGAGCCCTGAACACCAGAATTTCAGAACATCTCAGGAGCAGAAACAATGCTGATAATGTCACTTCAGCTTTTGGTTGCCACCTCAGAGAGACTGGTCATGTCTTTGACAAAGAAAACAATGTTAAAATCCTTCACCCATCCACATTTGGTACTGAACAGTTCGTCCTTGAGGAGATGGAAATCTACAGATACACCTACAACCCCAACTACACTGTTATAAATGCTTCCAATACTAGTGAAATTAACTTTCCACAAATTTATAGAAATATACTTGAGTAGTGCCATCTACAGTGAAAAACAAAAAGTATTCTGTGGAGTCAAGGCGCCCGGAAGTGTTACGTGCTCTGTGCTGCTCGGCACGGCTGAGTTATATGTCAGGTGTCATTTCGTCTGTCACTTGTCAGTCACCTGTCACTTTTAGCTGAAAGTCGTAACGCCTTTTTCGTCCCCTTCCTGTTCTGTTCGTGTATTCGGCTTTTAACCGTCCTCCATTTCAGATGGGAAATTTTGTTTGTATCGCCGTTTGTCCATTGCTCTAATTTGAGGTTTTAATGTTTCTAATCCCTACTGCACCCACATAGTGCTAGGAAACAAAAGCGACAGTCGATGAAAGTAGCCACGATGTTAGATTTCTTGTAGAGTCCAGTTGCTGTTATATGTAAAAAAACAGAACGTAAGTGTTTAGCCATTTTGTTTTATTTTCATTGAGCACCATAAGTTTAACTCAGTATTTCTCTGAAGGTTCAGCTCTGGTTGTGCAGCCTGCCTTGGCAGCTTTTTGGTCGTGTAGAGACCTTACATTGTAGTGTATCATTGCAACTTAAATCTTAATTTACACGGGTATCTGCCTGTTTTTGTGACTTTCACTGTTTGTACATTGCTGACTTGCTGCTTGTGTGTGCCTCGGCTGAGCTTTGGACATTTGATGTTTTTAACGTTTTAACTTCTTTACTTTTAGCTTTTAGCTTTGATTTGTTAGTATAATCTGTTTTGCAGAATGTTGGTTTAGACTATAGTTTGCTTTTAGACTTTGCTTGTAAGACTGTTTAGAATTCTGTAACAGCGGGTATCGTGTGATACTTGCCGACCTACCGGAAACTTTGTTTCTGACACAACCACCTTAATGTTTCAGGAAGCCCCTGATGATGGCCAGATTTATGGGCCGAAACGCGTAGGGCTTTTACCTAATAAAATTCAGTCTGGAGTACAGCCTTGTTCTGTTCTTTTCTACCCTGGAAATATGTCTAACCCAGACGTTGTGACGTTCAGAAGTTACATCTCTTCGGCTAGGCTGCCAATAGTCACAAAAACTTATAAGAAACTTTCAAAGTCTTCACTCGCACTGTCACTGAGAATTTGGTTCCTAACAACCTGCATCAAGAAAGACTTGTACCCCAAGTTCATCCAGAACATCGTTAGCAGGTCCATTCCAACCAGTTTAGTTACACTGATTCAAAGGTTCAAAAGGTCAGCACTGAGGAGAGAAGTGAGGGCGGCATACTCAAGGAGGGACGAGACGGACTTGAAGCTGAAAATTGTGCACGACGCACTGACAGGTAGGTTGTGCAATGTAGAGCTTGATACTTTCATGAGACTTAATTATGAACACTTACTGTCCTTCCAATTTTATAAAAAACGTTCTCTTCACAGAAAAATCATTCATTTGCAGCGTCTAAGCGACGACCCTTCACATTCTGTTAATTTAAAGTATAGTAATCATGTATTCCATGAGAGACTGAAAAATATTTCATCTTATAATCAATTCGATCAGTCCCACATTAATTTGTTGAGACAAGGTCTTAAATTTGCCATCCCCCCAAGAGTCAAGTCTTTCGTGTTCGACACTATTAAGGACTTGGAGGTTTTCCTGAGAAGATTCAGGGTCGATGACTCGGAGATGTTACGTGGTCTAGCACATAATATCATTGCCAAATTCAAGGCAACGTCTGATGGCTTTCATCCATACAGTTCAATTGTTAAATCCCTCAAGAGTATTATTAGGGAAAATGACCTTTTCCTTTCAAAGGCTGATAAGGGACACTGTTTGGTTGTTTTAGACAGACAGGATTATATCTCGAAGGTCCTCACATTCATGAGGGATAATGGTATCCTTACAGCTGATTTCAATCCACTCCCATCTTTCACATTGAAGTTTAAGAAAGTCTTCGATCGATTTGCACCCCTCTTAACTGAGAATTATAAGTCTCTTTACCCAATGAACCACTTCTTGCCTCGCCTTTATGGGCTCCCTAAAATTCATAAGGAAGGATGTCCGATCCGCCCGGTGGTCTCCTTTGTAGGTTGTCTAACCCATAGGTTGTCAAGCTTCCTGGCAACTTTTTTAACTTCACATGTAAATGTTACCTCCCCATTTTCCATTAAGAACTCAGTTGCTCTAGTCGATAGACTTAGAGATGTCCCAATAAATGACACTTCAGTGTTGGTTTCGTTCGACGTTTCCAATCTTTTCACCAGTGTTCCGGTAAAACAGACACTACTCATACTCAGAAATCAGATTGCTTCTTCTTCACTTAGTTTGGATTTGCAGAGGGCCTTGAATACTTTGGTCAAGGTTTGTCTCGAGCAGAACTTCTTCTCCTTCAATAATCAAATATTCATACAGAAGGATGGCCTTCCCATGGGTAACCCTTTGTCCCCCCTCTGTGCAGAGGTCTTCATGACCTTTTTCGAAAAGGATCTTATTTTCAAGGATTATAATCCATTTAGAGACTTCATCTCATCCTGGACACGGTACGTTGATGACATACTCGTTGTCTGGTCTGGCCCCACAGAGCAGCTACATCATTTCTTGACTTGGCTAAACAGCTTACATGTCAACATAAACTTTACTATGGAGTTGGAAGAAAACAGTTCCATTAGCTTTCTGGACCTAAAATTGACTAGAACAATCAACAACATTGAATTTGAAATTTACAGAAAACCAACCCAAACTGACCACTTAATTCCGTTCAAATCATGTCATCATGTTTCTCATAAACTGGCGTCCTTGAGGTTTTTGATAGACAGACTTTTTAGAATCCCCATGTCACATACAAAGTTTGATAATGAGTTAAATATTATCAAACAACTAGCTACTAACAACGATTATCCTATCAGTATTGTCGATAGACTGATCAGGAAGAAAAGTCGCCAAATTTTAAGAGAAGACAGCTCAGTCATTCCAACATCTCGTGCTGACAACACTTACTATTTTCCGCTGACATATTGTGGACCCATTACCAATGCCATCACAAAGGTCTTGAAGAGAGAAAATCTAAAGTTTGCTTACAAATCTAAGAACACCCTTAACAAGATGTTAGTTCACAATAAAGATGACATCCCCCTCTTGAAGAAGTCAGGAGTGTATTGCCTTAGCTGTGGAGACCCTGACTGCAGCACTGTATACATTGGCAGGACTGGGAGAGCCCTGAACACCAGAATTTCAGAACATCTCAGGAGCAGAAACAATGCTGATAATGTCACTTCAGCTTTTGGTTGCCACCTCAGAGAGACTGGTCATGTCTTTGACAAAGAAAACAATGTTAAAATCCTTCACCCATCCACATTTGGTACTGAACAGTTCGTCCTTGAGGAGATGGAAATCTACAGATACACCTACAACCCCAACTACACTGTTATAAATGCTTCCAATACTAGTGAAATTAACTTTCCACAAATTTATAGAAATATACTTGAGTAGTGCCATCTACAGTGAAAAACAAAAAGTATTCTGTGGAGTCAAGGAGCCCGGAAGTGTTACGTGCTCTGTGCTGCTCGGCACGGCTGAGTTATATGTCAGGTGTCATTTCGTCTGTTACTTGTCAGTCACCTGTCACTTTTAGCTGAAAGTCGTAACGCCTTTTTCGTCCCCTTCCTGTTCTGTTCGTGTATTCGGCTTTTAACCGTCCTCCATTTTAGATGGGAAATTTTATTTGTATCGCCGTTTGTCCATTGCTCTAATTTGAGGTTTTAATGTTTCTAATCCCTACTGCACCCACATAGTGCTAGGAAACAAAAGCGACAGTCGATGAAAGTAGCCACGATGTTAGATTTCTTGTAGAGTCCAGTTGCTGTTATATGTAAAAAAACAGAACGTAAGTGTTTAGCCATTTTGTTTTATTTTCATTGAGCACCATAAGTTTAACTCAGTATTTCTCTGAAGGTTCAGCTCTGGTTGTGCAGCCTGCCTTGGCAGCTTTTTGGTCGTGTAGAGACCTTACATTGTAGCGTATCATTGCAACTTAAATCTTAATTTACACGGGTATCTGCCTGTTTTTGTGACTTTCACTGTTTGTACATTGCTGACTTGCTGCTTGTGTGTGCCTCGGCTGAGCTTTGGACATTTGATGTTTTTAACGTTTTAACTTCTTTACTTTTAGCTTTTAGCTTTGATTTGTTAGTATAATCTGTTTTGCAGAATGTTGGTTTAGACTATAGTTTGCTTTTAGACTTTGCTTGTAAGACTGTTTAGAATTCTGTAACAGCGGGTATCGTGTGATACTTGCCGACCTACCGGAAACTTTGTTTCTGACACAACCACCTTAATGTTTCAGGAAGCCCCTGATGATGGCCAGATTTATGGGCCGAAACGCGTAGGGCTTTTACCTAATAAAATTCAGTCTGGAGTACAGCCTTGTTCTGTTCTTTTCTACCCTGGAAATATGTCTAACCCAGACGTTGTGACGTTCAGGAGCTTCCATTAGCTTAGGATGGACAAATACCTTTTTTGCAGTATGATGTTTAAAAGGTACTGGTCGAAGTTTCCTTATGTCTTCTTTCAGCTGAGATATAAGTGGTGGAACATCATAAGCTTGTGTGCTGTTGACAAAGTCGGTGGGAAGTTTAATTGATTCTCCGTAGACTATTTCAGCGGGTGTTGATCGATATTCTGGAATTATGTACGATCTGAGTCCTAGTAACACAATTGGCAATTTAGCGACCCAGTTTTCGTTCATATGAGCTTTCAAAACCTGTTTCAGAACTCTATGCCATCTCTCGATTACACCATTTGCTGCTGGGTGGTAAGCTGTGGTCTTGATGTGGTCTGCACCTAGTGTTTTAGTGAAGTGTGTGAAAAGGTGGCAATCGAATTGTTTACCTCTGTCTGTGGTGATGTATTGCGGAACACCGAAACGAGAGATCCAGCATGATAAAATAGTGTTCGCTACTGTTTCTGCTGTAATATCTGACAATGGAATTGCTTCGGGCCATCTAGAAAATCTGTCTATTATTGTGAACAGATAGCGTTGACCTTGTGATGGTGGTAATGGTCCCACAATGTCAACATTTATATGCGAGAATCTTCTCATGGCTGGGGTGTATTGTCCAATGGCACTGGAAGTGTGTCTCCATATCTTGACTTTCTGGCAGGGAATGCAAGTTTTAGACCAAAGAGATACATCGCGTTTCAATTTGGGCCAACAAAATCTATCCTGTACCAGATCGACTGAAGCTGATATGCCTGGGTAAGACAAATTGTGGATAGAATCGAAAATCTTTCGGCGAAATTTGAGCGGAATGAATGGGCGAAGTTTCTTTGAAGAAGAATCGCAAATAAGATTCAATCCGTTGTCAACAGGCATGTTTTGAAATTTGTATGAGGAAGATTTAGACTGCAGAAGGTGTTTGAGTTCTTCACAAGATGACTGAGCTTGCGCAATTTCTTGGAGTGACACACTGGAAGAAAGTGAAATTGTTTCAATGCGAAAACAATAGTCTGCGGGAATGTTTGTAGGACCTGGTATGTAGCGAATGTATGTGGTAAATTGACCTAGGAAGTATAAATATCGTAGTTGCCTTGGAGATGCTTTATCGACGCGTTTTTCAAAAGCGTATGTCAAAGGTTTGTGGTCCGTATAAATGGCGACCTTCTAGGGTATATCTAAAGTATTTAACTGCCTGATAAGCAGCTAGAAGTTCGCGATCGTAGGTGCTGTAAGATTTTTGGGCTGAAGTAAGCTTTTTAGAGTAGAAACCTAGGGGTTCTAGTGTTTGATCACGTAGTTGTTGGAGGGAAGCACCTACGGCATAATCAGAAGCATCGACATGGAGAATCAGTGGTATCGAAGAAGACGGATGAGCTATTAGTGTAGCGTTTTTTAGTGCCTCTTTCAAACGATCGAATGCTTCTCGAGTCTGAGGAGTCCACTCGATTTTACGTTTGTCGCGTTTTTTGGGATTCTGGCAGAGGTCGAATAGTGGTTGCGGAATTTCCGCAGCACGTGGAAGAGAACGACGGTAGATATTTATGATACCTAGAAATCTTCTGAGTTTTTCAATGGTATCGGGAAGAGGTAGGTCGGTAATAGCTTTGATGCGTTCAGGAAGTGGAAATAATCCAGATTTATTTACACGAAAATCTAAAAATGAAATTTCGGCCACTCCGAATTCACATTTAGATGAATTGATACGGATGCCGTTGTCTTGAAGTGTCTGAAAAAGTTTTGCTAGATGCTCTTGATGTTCTTTTTCAGAGGCTGATGCAACGAGAATATCGTCAAGATAGGAGTAGGCAAAGTCAAGATGTCTTAAAATTGAATGTAAATATCTTTGAAATGTTTGTGCTGAATTACGAAGGCCAAATGGGGTTTTAACAAATTCGAATAACATAAGTGGAGTTATGACTGCTGTTTTGGGAATATCTTGAGGTGCTACTGGGATGTGATGGAAAGCGCGAATGATATCCAATTTTGAAAAAAATATGTTTGCCTTCTAACTGGGCATTAAAATCCTGCAAATTTGGAATGGGATATTTGTCTGGGATTCTTTTAGCGTTTAGTGCTCGGTAATCCCCACATGGTCTCCATGAGCCATCCTTTTTTTGCACCATGTGGAGGGGGCTTGACCATGGACTTTTGGAGGGTCTACAAATTCCCAAGTTTATCATGCGCTGGAATTCTAGCTTTGCTTGAGCTAGATTTTCGGGGGGCAATCTTCTAGCTTTTGCAGTGACAGGTGGTCCTTCCGTACTTATAGTATGGAAGAACTCAACCTCTGGAAGGTTGCTAGAAGAAGTTTCCTTAAAAGGGTCAGGAAATTGTTGTAGCAATTTGAAGTACTGGTGTATCGGGTCTACGAGATGAAATTTAGAATTAATTCCTGGTGGTGGGTTAGCACCGGTCTTAGGGAGGTTCGTCTTTGTATCGATTAAACGTGTATGTTTCATATCCACAAGTAAAGCAAACTCTGCTAGAAAATCAGCGCCTATAATTGGTTGCTTGATATCGGCAAGTGTGAAGGGCCAGCAGACCTACGGCGTAAACCTAGATCAAAATCTAATAGTTGTTCGCCATAGGTATGAATAGGGGTCCCCTTTGCAGCATACAAGGTACGTTTCGATTGAAATTTCCGTTGGTCGTGAGTGGGTGGAATAACTGAAATATCCGCTCCAGAGTCGATTAGAAATTTCATATTGGAGCGTCTATCAAAAATAAAAAGGCGGCGTGTTAGGTGGCTCTCGTCTCCTGCCGCGTGGAGGGAGTGCTTTATTAGTTTTCAGACACATGTTTTGCTTTAAAATTGCAAGGTTGGATGCAACGTTTGGCCTTGTTGCCAAATCGTCCATGATACCAACACGTGGAGGTTGAGGAATTTGTGGATATGGAATTTCGAGAAAGCTTGGGTCTTTGTCGGGAGGTAGATCGGGAACGCGTTCGCAATTCGTTGACTGATGCTGTTAGCGTCTCTAACTGCGCTTCTAACTTGGCTAGCTTGTCGGGCTCGCGTGACTGAATTTCAGCCACGTTGTATTTATCTCCGGAATATTCCACGATTTTGTTTGCTATAACCGACAAATTTTCTAGAGAATCGTTGCTCGAAGCCAAAATTGAACGTACGTTGACTGGTAAACGTTATAGAAATAAAGTTTTAAGGAAATCCTCTTTAATCTGACTACCGGCTAAAAACTTCATTTCGCGTAAAAGTTGCGATGGTTTACTGTCGCCTAATTCTAATTCTGTAAAAAGTTTATTAATTTTGCGACTTTCGGACTCTTCAAATTCTAATAAAAGACGTTTCATTAGATCTGAATAGGGGGTTGATGATAATTGTTGGGTTAAAAAATCTGAAATTGACTCTGCGATATCAGGATCGAGTATAGCGAGTACATGACTAAATTTTGTCTTTTCAGAACTGATCTGCGATATATCGAACTGGGCGTCAACCTGCATTTGCCAGATTTTACGTCTCCATATAGGAGGTAATTTTATTGCAACCCTGGCCATGATATTGCTGCTTGAAGAAACTTCGGCCATTGTGAAAAAATCAGATAATTTTTAAATTAGAAAGGACTGACCTGTTTAGATATTCGTTTCCTGTAGGCACGAGCACGTGCTTGGAAGTTAGGCGACGTCGGCTGGAACATCAGGCTCGGCATCTTCGGTCTACGGCACGGGGTCACCAATATGGATGTTAATTGCACTTGTTGATATTACCTGGGATGGTGATAGTGAATCCATAGGTAAACACTTGCTATAATTTATTATTTCACTAACTGAATAAACTATATGATACATTTAACTATAATACAATAACAACAGTACATGAGTACATAGCAGATGACTGACCGAGCGTGGAGGACGTGTGTTCACTGTAGCGGTTGGTAGAGAAGAGAGAGATCGCTCTGGTGTTTCTTCGTTGCTGTAGATCTTGACAGCTGGCTGTCGCAGAACATAACGTTACGTTTAACTGTGAAGAGTATTTATGCAGAAACACAGAGTAGTGTTGACGGAAACACTGCGGTCGGAACCACCGCCACATACTCCCCTCTCAGTGGCAACGCTATTAGTTCAAGTATCTTCGTAGAAATCGAACTATACGTCCATGGCGTGTAGTTTGAACGGGAACGGGAACTTCACTGTCACTTTCAGTTTCACTAGGTGTTGGACTTTCACTTTCAGTTTCACTAGGATGTCTCTGAGGCTGAAAAGTTGTCTGTTCGTTATCGCAAAGAATGAATGCGGGTTTAAGACGGTAAACAGAAATTGTCTCTTCTCCGTGTGATTTCTTGATTTTGAAGACTTTGTCAGTTCGGGATAACACTCCAAAGGGGCCGTCATAAACTGGTTCTAGGGTTTTTCGCGGAATATCAATGCGAACAAAAACAAAAGGAGCTTCCATTAGCTTAGGATGGACAAATACCTTTTTTGCAGTATGATGTTTAAAAGGTACTGGTCGAAGTTTCCTTATGTCTTCTTTCAGCTGAGATATAAGTGGTGGAACATCATGAGCTTGTGTGCTGTTGACAAAGTCGGTGGGAAGTTTGATTGATTCTCCGTAGACTATTTCAGCGGGTGTTGATCGATATTCTGGAATTATGTACGATCTGAGTCCTAGTAACACAATTGGCAATTTAGCGACCCAGTTTTCGTCCATATGAGCTTTCAAAACCTGTTTCAGAACTCTATGCCATCTCTCGATTACACCATTTGCTGCTGGGTGGTAAGCTGTGGTCTTGATGTGGTCTGCACCTAGTGTTTTAGTGAAGTGTGTGAAAAGGTGGCAATCGAATTGTTTACCTCTGTCTGTGGTGATGTATTGCGGAACACCGAAACGAGAGATCCAGCATGATAAAATAGTGTTCGCTACTGTTTCTGCTGTAATATCTGACAATGGAATTGCTTCGGGCCATCTAGAAAATCTGTCTATTATTGTTAACAGATAGCGTTGACCTTGTGATGGTGGTAATGGTCCCACAATGTCAACATTTATATGCGAGAATCTTCTCATGGCTGGGGTGTATTGTCCAATGGCACTGGAAGTGTGTCTCCATATCTTGACTTTCTGGCAGGGAATGCAAGTTTTAGACAAAAGAGATACATCGCGTTTCAATTTGGGCCAACAAAATCTATCCTGTACCAGATCGACTGAAGCTGATATGCCTGGGTGAGACAAATTGTGGATAGAATCGAAAATCTTTCGGCGAAATTTGAGCGGAATGAATGGGCGAAGTTTCTTTGAAGAAGAATCGCAAATAAGATTCAATCCGTTGTCAACAGGCATGTTTTGAAATTTGTATGAGTAAGATTTAGACTGCAGAAGGTGTTTGAGTTCTTCACAAGATGACTGAGCTTGCGCAATTTCTTGGAGTGACACACTGGAAGAAAGTGAAATTGTTTCAATGCGAAAACAATAGTCTGCGGGAATGTTTGTAGGACCTGGTATGTAGCGAATGTATGTGGTAAATTGACCTAGGAAGTCTAAATATCGTAGTTGCCTTGGAGATGCTTTATCGACGCGTTGTTTAAAAGCGTATGTCAAAGGTTTGTGGTCCGTATAAATGGCGACCTTCTAGGGTATATCTAAAGTATTTAACTGCCTGATAAGCAGCTAGAAGTTCGCGATCGTAGGTGCTGTAAGATTTTTGGGCTGAAGTAAGCTTTTTAGAGTAGAAACCTAGGGGTTCTAGTGTTTGATCACGTAGTTGTTGGAGGGAAGCACCTACGGCATAATCAGAAGCATCGACATGGAGAATCAGTGGTATCGAAGAAGACGGATGAGCTATTAGTGTAGCGTTTTTTAGTGCCTCTTTCAAACGATCGAATGCTTCTCGAGTCTGAGGAGTCCACTCGATTTTACGTTTGTCGCGTTTTTTGGGATTCTGGCAGAGGTCGAATAGTGGTTGCGGAATTTCCGCAGCACGTGGAAGAGAACGACGGTAGAAATTTATGATACCTAGAAATCTTCTGAGTTTTTCAATGGTATCGGGAAGAGGTAGGTCGGTAATAGCTTTGATGCGTTCAGGAAGTGGAAATAATCCAGATTTATTTACACGAAAATCTAAAAATGAAATTTCGGCCACTCCGAATTCACATTTAGATGAATTGATACGGATGCCGTTGTCTTGAAGTGTCTGAAAAAGTTTTGCTAGATGCTCTTGATGTTCTTTTTCAGAGGCTGATGCAACGAGAATATCGTCAAGATAGGAGTAGGCAAAGTCAAGATGTCTTAAAATTGAATGTAAATATCTTTGAAATGTTTGTGCTGAATTACGAAGGCCAAATGGGGTTTTAACAAATTCGAATAACATAAGTGGAGTTATGACTGCTGTTTTGGGAATATCTTGAGGTGCTACTGGGATGTGATGGAAAGCGCGAATGATATCCAATTTTGAAAAAAATATGTTTGCCTTCTAACTGGGCATTAAAATCCTGCAAATTTGGAATGGGATATTTGTCTGGGATTGTTTTAGCGTTTAGTGCTCGGTAATCCCCACATGGTCTCCATGAGCCATCCTTTTTTTGCACCATGTGGAGGGGGCTTGACCATGGACTTTTGGAGGGTCTACAAATTCCCAAGTTTATCATGCGCTGGAATTCTAGCTTTGCTTGAGCTAGATTTTCGGGGGGCAATCTTCTAGCTTTTGCAGTGACAGGTGGTCCTTCCGTACTTATAGTATGGAAGAACTCAACCTCTGGAAGGTTGCTAGAAGGAGTTTCCTTAAAAGGGTCAGGAAATTGTTGTAGCAATTTGAAGTACTGGTGTATCGGGTCTACGAGATGAAATTTAGAATTAATTCCTGGTGGTGGGTTAGCACCGGTCTTAGGGAGGTTCGTCTTTGTATCGATTAAACGTGTATGTTTCATATCCACAAGTAAAGCAAACTCTGCTAGAAAATCAGCGCCTATAATTGGTTGCTTGATATCGGCAAGTGTGAAGGGCCAGCAGACCTACGGCGTAAACCTAGATCAAAATCTAATAGTTGTTCGCCATAGGTATGAATAGGGGTCCCCTTTGCAGCATACAAGGTACGTTTCGATTGAAATTTCCGTTGGTCGTGAGTGGGTGGAATAACTGAAATATCCGCTCCAGAGTCGATTAGAAATTTCATATTGGAGCGTCTATCAAAAATAAAAAGGCGGCGTGTTAGGTGGCTCTCGTCTCCTGCCGCGTGGAGGGAGTGCCTTATTAGTTTTCAGACACATGTTTTGCTTCAAAATTGCAAGGTTGGATGCAACGTTTGGCCTTGTTGCCAAATCGTCCATGATACCAACACGTGGAGGTTGAGGAATTTGTGGATATGGAATTTCGAGAAAGCTTGGGTCTTTGTCGGGAGGTAGATCGGGAACGCGTTCGCAATTCGTTGACTGATGCTGTTAGCGTCTCTAACTGCGCTTCTAACTTGGCTAGCTTGTCGGGCTCGCGTGACTGAATTTCAGCCACGTTGTATTTATCTCCGGAATATTCCACGATTTTGTCTGCTATAACCGACAAATTTTCTAGAGAATCGTTGCTCGAAGCCAAAATTGAACGTACGTTGACTGGTAAACGTTATAGAAATAAAGTTTTAAGGAAATCCTCTTTAATCTGACTACCGGCTAAAAACTTCATTTCGCGTAAAAGTTGCGATGGTTTACTGTCGCCTAATTCTAATTCTGTAAAAAGTTTATTAATTTTGCGACTTTCGGACTCTTCAAATTCTAATAAAAGACGTTTCATTAGATCTGAATAGGGGGTTGATGATAATTGTTGGGTTAAAAAATCTGAAATTGACTCTGCGATATCAGGATCGAGTATAGCGAGTACATGACTAAATTTTGTCTTTTCAGAACTGATCTGCGATATATCGAACTGGGCGTCAACCTGCATTTGCCAGATTTTACGTCTCCATATAGGAGGTAATTTTATTGCAACCCTGGCCATGATATTGCTGCTTGAAGAAACTTCGGCCATTGTGAAAAAATCAGATAATTTTTAAATTAGAAAGGACTGACCTGTTTAGATATTCGTTTCCTGTAGGCACGAGCACGTGCTTGGAAGTTAGGCGACGTCGGCTGGAACATCAGGCTCGGCATCTTCGGTTTACGGCACGGGGTCACCAATATGGATGTTAATTGCACTTGTTGATATTACCTGGGATGGTGATAGTGAATCCATAGGTAAACACTTGCTATAATTTATTATTTCACTAACTGAATAAACTATATGATACATTTAACTATAATACAATAACAACAGTACATGAGTACATAGCAGATGACTGACCGAGCGTGGAGGACGTGTGTTCACTGTAGCGGTTGGTAGAGAAGAGAGAGATCGCTCTGGTGTTTCTTCGTTGCTGTAGGTCTTGACAGCTGGCTGTCGCAGAACATAACGTAACGTTTAACTGTCAAGAGTATTTATGCAGAAACACAGAGTAGTGTTGACGGAAACACTGCGGTCGGAACCACCGCCACATACTCCCCTCTCAGTGGCAACGCTATTAGTTCAAGTATCTTCGTAGAAATCGAACTATACGTCCATGGCGTGTAGTTTGAACGGGAACGGGAACTTCACTGTCACTTTCAGTTTCACTAGGTGTTGGACTTTCACTTTCAGTTTCACTAGGATGTCTCTGAGGCTGAAAAGTTGTCTGTTCGTTATCACAAAGAATGAATGCGGGTTTAAGACGGTAAAGAGAAATTGTCTCTTCTCCGTGTGATTTCTTGATTTTGAAGACTTTGTCAGTTCGGGATAACACTTCAAAGGGGCCGTCATAAACTGGTTCTAGGGTTTTTCGCGGAATATCAATGCGAACAAAAACAAAAGGAGCTTCCATTAGCTTAGGATGGACAAATACCTTTTTTGCAGTATGATGTTTAAAAGGTACTGGTCGAAGTTTCCTTATGTCTTCTTTCAGCTGAGATATAAGTGGTGGAACATCATGAGCTTGTGTGCTGTTGACAAAGTCGGTGGGAAGTTTGATTGATTCTCCGTAGACTATTTCAGCGGGTGTTGATCGATATTCTGGAATTATGTACGATCTGAGTCCTAGTAACACAATTGGCAATTTAGCGACCCAGTTTTCGTCCATATGAGCTTTCAAAACCTGTTTCAGAACTCTATGCCATCTCTCGATTACACCATTTGCTGCTGGGTGGTAAGCTGTGGTCTTGATGTGGTCTGCACCTAGTGTTTTAGTGAAGTGTGTGAAAAGGTGGCAATCGAATTGTTTACCTCTGTCTGTGGTGATGTATTGCGGAACACCGAAACGAGAGATCCAGCATGATAAAATAGTGTTCGCTACTGTTTCTGCTGTAATATCTGACAATGGAATTGCTTCGGGCCATCTAGAAAATCTGTCTATTATTGTGAACAGATAGCGTTGACCTTGTGATGGTGGTAATGGTCCCACAATGTCAACATTTATATGCGAGAATTTTCTCATGGCTGGGGTGTATTGTCCAATGGCACTGGAAGTGTGTCTCCATATCTTGACTTTCTGGCAGGGAATGCAAGTTTTAGACAAAAGAGATACATCGCGTTTCAATTTGGGCCAACAAAATCTATCCTGTACCAGATCGACTGAAGCTGATATGCCTGGGTGAGACAAATTGTGGATAGAATCGAAAATCTTTCGGCGAAATTTGAGCGGAATGAATGGGCGAAGTTTCTTTGAAGAAGAATCGCAAATAAGATTCAATCCGTTGTCAACAGGCATGTTTTGAAATTTGTATGAGTAAGATTTAGACTGCAGAAGGTGTTTGAGTTCTTCACAAGATGACTGAGCTTGCGCAATTTCTTGGAGTGACACACTGGAAGAAAGTGAAATTGTTTCAATGCGAAAACAATAGTCTGCGGGAATGTTTGTAGGACCTGGTATGTAGCGAATGTATGTGGTAAATTGACCTAGGAAGTCTAAATATCGTAGTTGCCTTGGAGATGCTTTATCGACGCGTTGTTTAAAAGCGTATGTCAAAGGTTTGTGGTCCGTATAAATGGCGACCTTCTAGGGTATATCTAAAGTATTTAACTGCCTGATAAGCAGCTAGAAGTTCGCGATCGTAGGTGCTGTAAGATTTTTGGGCTGAAGTAAGCTTTTTAGAGTAGAAACCTAGGGGTTCTAGTGTTTGATCACGTAGTTGTTGGAGGGAAGCACCTACGGCATAATCAGAAGCATCGACATGGAGAATCAGTGGTATCGAAGAAGACGGATGAGCTATTAGTGTAGCGTTTTTTAGTGCCTCTTTCAAACGATCGAATGCTTCTCGAGTCTGAGGAGTCCACTCGATCTTACGTTTGTCGCGTTTTTTGGGATTCTGGCAGAGGTCGAATAGTGGTTGCGGAATTTCCGCAGCACATGGAAGAGAACGACGGTAGAAATTTATGATACCTAGAAATCTTCTGAGTTTTTCAATGGTATCGGGAAGAGGTAGGTCGGTAATAGCTTTGATGCGTTCAGGAAGTGGAAATAATCCAGATTTATTTACACGAAAATCTAAAAATGAAATTTCGGCCACTCCGAATTCACATTTAGATGAATTGATACGGATGCCGTTGTCTTGAAGTGTCTAAAAAAGTTTTGCTAGATGCTCTTGATGTTCTTTTTCAGAGGCTGATGCAACGAGAATATCGTCAAGATAGGAGTGGGCAAAGTCAAGATGTCTTAAAATTGAATGTAAATATCTTTGAAATGTTTGTGCTGAATTACGAAGGCCAAATGGGGTTTTAACAAATTCGAATAACATAAATGGAGTTATGACTGCTGTTTTGGGAATATCTTGAGGTGCTACTGGGATGTGATGGAAAGCGCGAATGATATCCAATTTTGAAAAAAATATGTTTGCCTTCTAACTGGGCATTAAAATCCTGCAAATTTGGAATGGGATATTTGCCTGGGATTGTTTTAGCGTTTAGTGCTCGGTAATCCCCACATGGTCTCCATGAGCCATCCTTTTTTTGCACCATGTGGAGGGGGCTTGACCATGGACTTTTGGAGGGTCTACAAATTCCCAAGTTTATCATGCGCTGGAATTTTAGCTTTGCTTGAGCTAGATTTTCGGGGGGCAATCTTCTAGCTTTTGCAGTGACAGGTGGTCCTTCCGTACTTATAGTATGGAAGAACTCAACCTCTGGAAGGTTGCTAGAAGAAGTTTCCTTAAAAGGGTCAGGAAATTGTTGTAGCAATTTGAAGTACTGGTGTATCGGGTCTACGAGATGAAATTTAGAATTAATTCCTGGTGGTGGGTTAGCACCGGTCTTAGGGAGGTTTGTCTTTGTATCGATTAAACGTGTATGTTTCATATCCACAAGTAAAGCAAACTCTGCTAGAAAATCAGCGCCTATAATTGGTTGCTTGATATCGGCAAGTGTGAAGGGCCAGCAGAACCTACGGCGTAAACCTAGATCAAAATCTAATAGTTGTTCGCCATAGGTATGAATAGAGGTCCCCTTTGCAGCATACAAGGTACGTTTCGATTGAAATTTCCGTTGGTCGTGAGTGGGTGGAATAACTGAAATATCCGCTCCAGAGTCGATTAGAAATTTCATATTGGAGCGTCTATCAAAAATAAAAAGGCGGCGTGTTAGGTGGCTCTCGTCTCCTGCCGCGTGGAGGGAGTGCTTTATTAGTTTTCAGACACATGTTTTGCTTTAAAATTGCAAGGTTGGATGCAACGTTTGGCCTTGTTGCCAAATCGTCCATGATACCAACACGTGGAGGTTGAGGAATTTGTGGATATGGAATTTCGAGAAAGCTTGGGTCTTTGTCGGGAGGTAGATCGGGAACGCGTTCGCAATTCGTTGACTGATGCTGTTAGCGTCTCTAACTGCGCTTCTAACTTGGCTAGCTTGTCGGGCTCGCGTGACTGAATTTCAGCCACGTTGTATTTATCTCCGGAATATTCCACGATTTTGTCTGCTATAACCGACAAATTTTCTAGAGAATCGTTGCTCGAAGCCAAAATTGAACGTACGTTGACTGGTAAACGTTATAGAAATAAAGTTTTAAGGAAATCCTCTTTAATCTGACTACCGGCTAAAAACTTCATTTCGCGTAAAAGTTGCGATGGTTTACTGTCGCCTAATTCTAATTCTGTAAAAAGTTTATTAATTTTGCGACTTTCGGACTCTTCAAATTCTAATAAAAGACGTTTCATTAGATCTGAATAGGGGGTTGATGATAATTGTTGGGTTAAAAAATCTGAAATTGACTCTGCGATATCAGGATGGAGTATAGCGAGTACATGACTAAATTTTGTCTTTTCAGAACTGATCTGCGATATATCGAACTGGGCGTCAACCTGCATTTGCCAGATTTTACGTCTCCATATAGGAGGTAATTTTATTGCAACCCTGGCCATGATATTGCTGCTTGAAGAAACTTCGGCCATTGTGAAAAAATCAGATAATTTTTAAATTAGAAAGGACTGACCTGTTTAGATATTCGTTTCCTGTAGGCACGAGCACGTGCTTGGAAGTTAGGCGACGTCGGCTGGAACATCAGGCTCGGCATCTTCGGTTTACGGCACGGGGTCACCAATATGGATGTTAATTGCACTTGTTGATATTACCTGGGATGGTGATAGTGAATCCATAGGTAAACACTTGCTATAATTTATTATTTCACTAACTGAATAAACTATATGATACATTTAACCATAATACAATAACAACAGTACATGAGTACATAGCAGATAACTGACCGAGCGTGGAGGACGTGTGTTCACTGTAGCGGTTGGTAGAGAAGAGAGAGATCGCTCTGGTGTTTCTTCGTTGCTGTAGATCTTGACAGCTGGCTGTCGCAGAACATAACGTTACGTTTAACTGTGAAGAGTATTTATGCAGAAACACAGAGTAGTGTTGACGGAAACACTGCGGTCGGAACCACCGCCACACTTCGGAACCCAGTTCCACTAAATAAGTTTGTGTTATGTACCTTAGTACGACGGATTCATAGTCAGACAGGTAGGCCTACAGCAGTTTAAAATATGGTCGTTTATAACGCCTAGACTGACAATGTACTACGGAGTTTGATATAAATTAATTTTAGAATTGATTAAATGATACCGGCGATAATTTTTTGTACACATAGTGGCCGCCATTGAGAAATTATTGAGGTTAGTTAAAGATCACACAAAACGTAATACTTGTACTTTCTTATGTAAATTACGGGGCAATTTCTATATAGAAATTTATTCAGCTAATGACAAAGGTACCAACTTACTTAAAAAATTTGAAAAAAATTAGAAGCAGCACGAAGTAAGTTAATGCAACTGTATTTTAACCGCCTCATTCTACGGTAATAAGACTGTAGGTACCATTGAAGTTATAGTTCGGGACTTTCTAAAGTTCTAGATGCAAGCACTGGCCTCCATGTAGAAATGCTTGAGTTTGGCGAAAAAATAACTAGAGGCTTGAATTTTTCACTCTTTTATTTTACTTAGTGTGGCGGTGGTTCCGACCGCAGTGTTTTCGTCAACACTACCCTATGTTTCTCTTGACAGCTAAACGTTGCGTTACGTTACTCGACAGCAAGCTGTCAAGAACTACTATATAAGAGACACCAGGGATCTCTCTCTCTCTCTCCTCGCTACCAACCGACAGTGAAGATACGTCTCTCCACGCTCGGTCAGTTATCTGTTATGTGCTGTCTGTGATTGTTTTATAGTTAAATGTGTCATATAGTTTATTCAGTTAGTGAAATAATAAAGTATATTAAATGTTTACGTATGGATTTAATATTAATAAGTGCAATTAACATCCATATTGGTGACCCCGTGCCGCAAGCCGAAGATGCCCAGCCTGATGTTCCAGCCGACGTCGCCTAACTTCCACGCACGTGCTCATGCCTACAGAAAACGAATATCTAAACAGGTCAGTCTTTTCTAATTTAAAAATTATCTGATTTTTTTCACAATGGCCGAAGATTCTTCAAGCAGCAATATCATGGCAAGGGTTGCAATAAAATTACCTCCTATATGGAGACGTAACGTGAAAATCTGGCAAATGCAGGTTGACGCCCAGTTTGATATATCGCAGATCAGTTCTGAAAAGACAAAATTCAGTCATGTACTCGCTATACTCGATCCTGATGTCGCAGAGTCAATTTCAGATTTTTTAACCCAACCGTTATCATCAACCCCCTATTCAGATCTAATGAAACGTCTTTTATTAGAATTTGAAGAGTCCGATAGTCGCAAACTAAATAAACTTTTAACAGAATTAGAATTAGGCGACAGAAAACCATCGCAACTTTTACGCGAAATGAAGTTTTTAGCCGGTAGTCAGATTGGAGAAAATTTCCTTAAAATTTTATTTCTACAACGTTTACCAGTCAACGTTCGTTCAATTTTGGCTTTAAGCAACGATTCTCTAGAAAATTTGTCGGTTACAGCAGACACAATCGTGGAATTTTCCGGAGATAAATACAACGTGGCTGAAATTCAGTCACGCGAGCCCGACAAGCTAGCCAAGTTAGAAGCGCAATTAGAGAAGCTAACAGCATCAGTCAACGAATTGCGAACGCGTTCCCGATCTACCTCCCGAGAAAGACCCAAGCCTTCTCGAAATTCCATAACCGCAAATTCCTCAACCTCCACGTGTTGGTATCATGAACGATTTGGCAACAAGGCCAAACGTTGCATCCAACCTTGCAATTTCAAAGCAAAACATGTGTCGGAAAACTAATAAGGCACTCCCTCCACGCGGCAGGAGACGAGAGCCACCTAACACGCCGCCTTTTTATTTTTGATAGACGCTCCAATATGAAATTTCTAATCGACTCTGGAGCGGATATTTCAGTTATTCCACCCACTCACGACCAACGGAAATTTCTATCGAAACGTACCTTGTATGCTGCAAACGGGACCCCTATTCATACCTATGGCGAACAATTATTAGATTTGGATCTAGGTTTACGCCGTAGGTTCTGCTGGCCCTTCACACTTGCCGATATCAAGCAACCAATTATAGGCGCTGATTTTCTAGCAGAGTTTGCTTTACTTGTGGATATGAAACATAGACGTTTAATCGATACAAAGACAAACCTCTCTAAGACCGGTGCTAACCCACCACCAGGAATTAATTCTAAAATTCATCTTGTAGACCCGACACACCAGTACTTCAAATTGCTACAACAATTTCCTGACCTTTTTAAGGAAACTTCTTCTAGCAACCTTCCAGAGGTTGAGTTCTTCCATACTATAAGTACGGAAGGACCACCTGTCACTGCAAAAGCTAGAAGATTGCCCCCGGAAAAGCTAGCTCAAGCAAAGCTAGAATTCCAGCACATGATGGACTTGGGAATTTGTAGACCCTCCAAAAGTCCATGGTCAAGCCCCCTCCACATGGTGCAAAAAAAGGATGGCTCATGGAGACCATGTGGGGATTACCGAGCACTAAACGCTAAAACAATCCCAGACAAATATCCCATTCCAAATTTGCAGGATTTTAATGCCCAGTTAGAAGGCAAACGTATTTTTTCAAAATTAGATATCATTCGCGCTTTCCATCATATCCCAGTAGCACCTCAAGATATTCCCAAAACAGCAGTCATAACTCCATTTGGGTTATTCGAATTTGTTAAAACCCCATTTGGCCTTCGTAATTCAGCACAAACATTTCAAAGATATTTACATTCAATTTTAAGACATCTTGACTTTGCCTACTCCTATCTTGGCGATATTCTCGTTGCATCAGCCTCTGAAAAAGAACATCAAGAGCATCTAGCAAAACTTTTTCAGACACTTCAAGACAACGGCATCCGTATCAATTCATCTAAATGTGAATTCGGAGTGGCCGAAATTTCATTTTTAGGTTTTCGTGTAAATAAATCTGGATTATTTCCACTTCCTGAACGCATCAAAGCTATTACCGACCTACCTCTTCCCGATACCATTGAAAAACTCAGAAGATTTCTAGGTCTCATAAATTTCTACCGTCGTTCTCTTCCACGTGCTGCGGAAATTCAGCAACCACTATTCGACCTCTGCCAGAATCCCAAAAAACGCGACAAACGTAAAATCGAGGGGACTCCTCAGACTCGAGAAGCATTCGAACGTTTGAAAGAGGCACTAAAAAACGCTACACTAATAGCTCATCCGTCTTCTTCGCTACCACTGATTCTCCATGTCGATGCTTCTGACTATGCCGTAGGCGCTTCCCTCCAACAATTACGTGATCAAACACTAGAACCCCTAGGTTTCTACTCTAAAAAGCTTACTTCAGCCCAAAAATCTTACAGCACCTACGATCGCGAACTTCTAGCTGCTTATCAGGCAGTTAAATACTTTAGATATACCCTAGAAGGTCGCCATTTCACCATTTATACGGACCACAAACCTTTGACATACGCTTTTGAACAACGCGTCGATAAAGCATCTCCAAGGCAACTACGACATTTAGACTTCCTAGGTCAATTTACCACAGACATTCGCTACATACCAGGTCCTACAAACATTCCCGCAGACTATTGTTCTCGCATTGAAACAATTTCACTTTCTTCCACTGTGTCACTCCAAGAAATTGCGCAAGCTCAGTCATCTTGTGAGGAACTCAAACACCTTCTGCAGTCTAAATCTTCCTCATACAAATTTCAAAACATGCCTCTTGACAACGGAATGAATCTTATTTGCGATTCTTCTTCAAAGAAACTTCGCCCATTCATTCCGCTCAAATTTCGCCGAAAGATTTTCGATTCTATCCACAATTTATCTCACCCAGGCATATCAGCTTCAGTCGATCTGGTCCAGGATAGATTTTGTTGGCCCAAATTGAAACGCGATGTATCTCTTTGGTCTAAAACTTGCATTCCCTGCCAGAAAGTCAAGATATGGAGACACACTTCCAGTGCCATTGGACAATACACCCCAGCCATGAGAAGATTCTCGCATATAAATGTTGACATTGTGGGACCATTACCAGCATCACAAGGTCAACGCTATCTGTTAACAATAATAGACAGATTTTCTCGATGGCCCGAAGCAATTCCATTGTCAGATATTACAGCAGAAACAGTAGCGAACACTATTTTATCATGCTGGATCTCTCGTTTCGGTGTTCCGCAATACATCACCACAGACAGAGGTAAACAATTCGATTGCCACCTTTTCACACACCTCACTAAAACACTAGGTGCAGACCACATCAAGACCACAGCTTACCACCCAGCAGCAAATGGTGTAATCGAGAGATGGCATAGAGTTCTGAAACAGGCCTTGAAAGCTCATATGGACGAAAACTGGGTCGCTAAATTGCCAATTGTGTTATTAGGACTCAGATCGTACATAATTCCAGAATATCGCTCAACACCCGCTGAAATAGTCTACGGAGAATCAATCAAACTTCCCACCGACTTTTTCAACAGCACACAAGCTCATGATGTTCCACCACTTATATCTCAGCTGAAAGAAGACATAAGGAAACTTCGACCAGTACCTTTTAAACATCATACTGCAAAAAAGGTATTTGTCCATCCTAAGCTTATTGAAGCTCCTTTTGTTTTTGTTCGCATTGATATTCCGCGAAAAACCCTCGAACCAGTTTATGACGGCCCCTTTGAAGTGTTATCCCGAACTGACAAAGTCTTCAAAATCAAGAAATCACACGGAGAAGAGACAATTTCTGTTGATCGACTTAAACCCGCATTCATTCTTTGTGATAACGAACAGACAACTTTCCAGCCTCAGAGACATCCTAGTGAAAGTGAAAGTGACAGTGAAAGTCCAACACCTAGTGAAACTGAAAGTGACAGTGAAAGTCCAACACCTAGTGAAACTGAAAGTGACAGTGAAGTTCCCGTTCCCGTTCAAACTACACGCCATGGACGTAGAGTTCGATTTCCACGAAGATACTTGAACTAATAGCGTTGCCACTGAGAGGGGAGTATGTGGCGGTGGTTCCGACCGCAGTGTTTTCGTCAACACTACCCTATGTTTCTCTTGACAGCTAAACGTTGCGTTACGTTACTCGACAGCAAGCTGTCAAGAACTACTATATAAGAGACACCAGGGATCTCTCTCTCTCTCTCTCCTCGCTACCAACCGACAGTGAAGATACGTCTCTCCACGCTCGGTCAGTTATCTGTTATGTGCTGTCTGTGATTGTTTTATAGTTAAATGTATCATATAGTTTATTCAGTTAGTGAAATAATAAAGTATATTAAATGTTTACGTATGGATTTAATATTAATAAGTGCAATTAACATCCATACTTAGTATCTTTCATTTTCAGATTTGACTAAATGATAATGGCGGTCATCCGGTCAAAAAAAGTGACACACCTATATTGTAAAATGGATATGTTTAAGAAAAAACACAAATGTTATCTTTAAGTTTTTGAGCCTATCAGAAATGAGATTTTATAAGAATAATTTTATGTAACATTCATGTATCTGATATGTAATTGTGTTTGCTGGGTGTATATGTTTACATCTATTTCGACGCTACGTATCACAGCCCCCGTACATGCCAGAAGAAAAAGTCTTAGACAAAAATTTGTTAAGTAAAAGGGTGCTTTAACAAGCTTTAGATAGACATACATGGTGGATCCAAATTGTAGTTTTTGACATAAACTTCATTTTTTTCAATGGAGCACTTTTTATTTTAGTCAACTTTGGATTCATGATTTAATTCTTAATCAAACATTTTTCTCATTTCTAAAGTTTTTGAGAAAACGGTTTTCAATAATGATTATATTTGTCCGCAATGACAGCATCACAACTATTATGTATTATGTCAGTATCATAACTGTTCATTCTAATATCTATGTCAAATTTTTTAAACTATAAATTTTTAACATTTTTTATGGGGTTATGTAAAATATGTGGTATATTTTGTCCAACCAAGAAATTTGAAGGATTTTATTAACAAAATTACTCGTGCCTGCAAAGAAATTTCTCCTCAGGTTGTCAGAAATGCATGCTTATTAGAAGATATGACGTTTGCCAAACAGAAACTGGTCGCCAGTTTAAGCATCCTTTTTTTACTTTGTCATCGTTAGTAATATTAATTAACTGTTAATTATATTTTTTGAACTACTTTTGAACTACTTAGTTAAGGGAATCAGAAGCATTTGTAATTTTTGTTGTTGCTGGAAAGCAGTTTATACCCAAAAAGAGTTAGGAAAAGGAACCTCGGCGGTTCAGGGGTAAGAACGTGTGCCTCTGAACCAAAGGCTACTGAGTTCGATCACAGGGTACTCCTTTAACTTTTTCAGTACAAACTGTAACATTAACATCAACCGAGGTTCTGGCATTGTATTTGAGCAAGTTGAATGTGTGTACGTTCCGCCCTTCAGAGAGGGCGTAAATCCGTCGGTCCCGGGTCCATGCGATGTTGGGCACGTTAAAGATCCCTACCCACCTTACGGAAAGGCAGGGGTTCGGCAAATTTTCCAGGATAGTGTGGTGAAACTGCTCCCTGGCGTCGGTGATTGGCTATACTTGCGGAAATAGGCCGACGTTAAAGAAACAAAACACACACATACAACAGTTAGGAAATCTTTTGTCATATAAAGTAGAGCGCTATTCTGAGAATCATTTTTGCTTTTGAAAAAAGCAGTAGCGTATTGTATTTTTATTTCAAATAGTACGCCAAGGTCATATTTATGGGGATGCGGCTGGTTAAATGTGATATTTTTTTTCCTTCTCAAATATGTGTCTCTAGCCCTAATCAAGACACCAAATTTCATAAAAATAGATAATCTATTTTCCAGTTTAGGTACCTATCAAAACAAACAAATTTTTTACACTCTGTATTTCAAAAATAAAGCAAAAATAGACCTATGTTCACAGAGGTTTTTCTTCTCTAAATTATAGACAGACTAACTTCTTTCATTACTGACATCACGTTATGTAATACCCTAAATACTAGAAATATGTATGAATTAGTAATAAAAGGTAAATTTGGAGATTAGGGTTCAAAGGTTTTAAGAAAGGTACAACATATACGTCACGCACACACTATATATTAACATATACAGTGTTTGTAAAAAGTATGGAAAGGCACTCAGATTTCCTGAGATATTGGGTTTTAAAACAAAATGTTTAAACAAAACTTTTTCGACATATTTTTTTTTGCTACAAACTCGCGATATTCAAGTATTCTGGGACAACTAGATCTTTTTTAAATGGCAAGATATTATTTTTTTGCATTTACGGAAAGAACATCTCCTTCTTAGAAACGACACTATGAAAATTTAATCGGGTTCCATATAAAAAAAATTATAAAAAAAAAGTGTCTTAAAATTACCTTCGGTTGGACTTCATTAATTACTTTTTCATCAAGTTACCAATTGAAAAAATGTGATAGTGTTTGTAGCTGCCAATTTTAAGCATTGTTTTCTGTCAGTTATCTGTAGTTTGTAATACTATAGAGAGCTTCATATTAGAAAATAGAGAGCTCACACAAATTAATAATAATTATTATTATGCCAGGATTGAGCGAAAAGCTAAGAATTCAAATATGAATTATGTTGGGCTACGGTGAGCGGAAGCTTCGCAAAGAAATGTGCATCTGTTTTCAATAATCTGGCCACAAATTAATGAATGGTACGTTTCCAAAATATTCAAAAAATTCACCAAACTGGTATTGTCAAGAATAAACCAAGAATAGAAAGACCAAAAACGGCTGTAGCTGGTAATAACGCATTAGATATATTGTTCTTTTCTAATTAAATGCCTCATCTGTCTACAAATGAAGTTGCTACATTTCGCAAAAATCTGTGGTAAAAAAATTTCACCCACATAAAGTACAGCTAGTACAGAAACTTGTAGATGGCAATTTTAAGAGGAGTGTTAAATTTTGTTATATTATGGCAAATCTAAAGAGAATCCGGACATTGCTAGAAACATGGAGAAAGAGGGAGCTACATTGATTTGTTAATAAACAAAAGTATCGTTATTGGTCTCAGCAGAATCCACATTGGATGCTGGAGGCTCAACCCAACGACCACAAAAAAATTTATGTATGGACATACCCGTCTGTCTGGTATACCCACTAGGCAGTAGTAATATTGGGCTGTTATTTATTGAGGGAAATATAATATTTTAAAAGTATTCAATTTTTTAAAAGAAGAAATTATACCGCAGTGGGCCCAGTTAATGAAGTTCGGTTTACGCAATATGAAGCTCACAGTCATTTTGGAAGACGCGTGCGGCAATATTTGGAAGTTTTTAGAGAAAATTTCATCAGGCGCTGTGATGCCCTTAAATTAACTACTCGCCCCCTTGATTTACCACCATGTGATTGTTTTCTTTGGGGACACTTGGAGAATGTTGTCTACAGAGACAGGCCGATAAATTTGGAGGACCTGAAAGCTATTGGCCAAACAAGACGGCTTAATTACTGTAATAAATTTCTTTGAAACGAGAGATCAATTATTGACAGCATTTTTAACATTGAGTTAATTGTTTTATTTTAGTTTTGTTTTGTCAGTTTCTTTTAGAATTAACGTTCATAATTAAAACTAGTTTGCCTCTCATCCGCAGTATCACCAACCTGATGTCGACTGCTGATAGATAATGTTTACTACCTTGTATGCAATTTTATACTATTTTTATGTTGTGGAAATTTGTTTTTACGTTATGAGAATTTGTTGTTGTCAAGTTATTGACATTATTGGTTCGTCGCGGGTCACATACGCATACGAAAGTAACATTGTTTTTTTTTTGTGCGTAAAATGCATGTTTTTTGGGTTTTCTCATACGCTTTTGGTCAGGTACGTCAGGTCAGGGTCACGTCAGAGTCGGGTTTGGTCAGGTCAGGTCAGGTCAGGGTCACGTCAGAGTCGAGTTTGGTCAGGTCAGGTCAGGTCAGATCAGGTCAGGTCAGGTCGGGTCGGGTCGGGTCGGGTCAGGTCAGGTCAGGTCAGGTCAGGTCAGGTTTCCAATGCATGTCTGCTAAATGGGTTGCAGCTATTCACCGAGATAATTTTTCGCCAACGAAGTCCGAGTCTGTGAGTTGCATTTTGTTAAAGAAAATATAATAAATTGTTCTACTGCAACGGATTCACATTCATAACCTCAAATTTAAAAATTCCTAGATTAAAACGTAATGCTGTACCGTCGCAACTCCCTTATTATTTATCAAAAACTGTTCAATTGCGCCGAAGTCGCGATGAAAAAGTGCAAGAACTGGAAAATGAAAATTTTGCCAAGAAATAGTAAAGTAGAATTTGATTCTTTGCAAAAATAATATATGTACACTAATTTTAAAGAGTTTCTTGCAGTTTTAAACTTGTTTGATCTACCCGAAGGTTGGTTTAAAATTTGTGACGATCAAAGAGTAACACTGTTTAAATTTAAATATTCTCCTGGGCCTGTAATAACATATTCTGTAATAATAAATACTGACTTACAAGTTGAAACATTTTTGCGTGGCTGCGAAATACAAATTGCTCGAAATGACATTAAGCCCTGTTTACTTCTAATAATATAAATGAAGTCAAAGATTTATTATATAATATTGACAAAAACTCTGAAGAAAATTATACTGAAAAACGCGATGAAAATAAAAGTGTTTTAAAACACATTTCAAACTCATTAGATTCATTGGTGGCTAACATTTCAGATGAGGAGGACGACAGTTTAAAAAAAATGCTTTAGCTTTTATATCCAAACTAATAAAATTACATACATCAAACAAGGCAAGATATCGTTATTCAAATAATACTATGATTTTAGCCTCAATCCTTGTGACAATAAGTCCTCATGCTTACAGCTACTTGAGATATTTTGACGTACTTATATTACCTCATCCAAATACGGTAAAATCAATATGAATTTCTTTGTTGACAGGACCTACAACGGAAGAAAGAAATATGTGCTTTAACTATGTGAGAAACCTATTTAAGTTATTATCCGACCGTGCAAAAAATATTATATTATTAATGGACGAAATCCATATTAAACTATTTCTGGATTATAAAGCAGAAAATATAGTTGGTTCTGCTTATAACTCTGCTTGTTTAGCAAATTCAGGTTTTGTGTTTATAATATCTAGTATTATGTCAAGCGTAAAAGAAGTTGTGCGTATCAGTCCTACTTCCAGAATTGACCACCTTCTGCTTTTTTCATTAATTAAGGAAGTAATAACTAGTTGGAGGAAATTGGATACAAGGTATCTTGTGCTATCAGTGACAATAATGCTATAAACAGTAAAGCAATAAGTAATTTTTCTGATAAGAGATGCTTAAGTATTGTTTATCCTTACCCTACAGATAAAAAGCGTCCTCTCTTTTATTTATTCGACACTTGCTCAAATGTATCCGAAATAACTGGCTCAATGCAAAACCGGACCAAACACTATATTATCCTGACCTTGATAGTGGCGTTGAAAAGGCAGCTGCTGTTCAATCCCCCAAAACACTTTACCAATTGGAACACGATAAAATGTTGAAGGTTGGCTAATCTCTAAATTTAAAAGCTCTGTTTCCTACTAATATAGAGAGACAAAATGTTTCATTGGCCCTTAAAGTTTTCAATCCTTTCGTAACACAGGCCTTAATAAAATTTGCAACTAAAATTGATAAACCCAAAGACTGCTGACTTCATTAATATAATAGTTACATGGTTTAAAATCGTTAATGTAAAAACCGCTCTTGAAGGGAGACGCTTAAATGACGATTTTCAAGAGAAACTTTTCTTTCCGAAAAATTTTTTTTCTTTTTGAATCGAATGTTAAACTGGTCAGAAAACTGGAAAACTAAGCCTTTTTCTAATAAATTGCCTACTCAAACTCATACCGCATTAACGCACACAGTGTATGGAATGACAGAAGTTATACAGTATTGTTTCAGTGAACTTAAAATGAACTATGTCTTTCTTATTAGGCTAATTTCAAACAGACGATTTAGAAAATAGGTTTGGTCGCTATAGGCAACTTGCGGGCGGGCAATATTTCTTTGCGACAGTTGTATGAATCAGAAAAAAGGCTCAGAATACAATCATTATTAACTCTAAAATCGCGTACCTTCGGCAATATTCAAATTAAGCAGTTTTGCGGAAATATTGCTGTCCCTGACGAAATTGAAGAAAACCATTTATTTAATCCTGAAATTGTAGTAGCTGAAACCGATTTAGACGATGTCAGTGATGTAATCACTTATTTAGCAGGTTACTGTTGTTATATTGCGGGGAAAAGTATTCAGTGTGAAATATGTACGGAGAATATATTTTTTTAATGATGAAATCATAGTTGAAGATAATTTCACTCTGATTAAAAGTTTAAGTCGGAGAAAATTGCTTTATCCCCAAGACGTTATCGTACGAATGGTTTTATATGCGTATATAATATTAAAAAAAATTTGGATGAATATGAGGAAACTTTCTTAACAGTTCATAATAAACGTGCATTTCTAAGCCACTATATTATAAAATTTCTGTCAGATAACGGGCACCTGTCTGTCGATTCTAAATGTAATATTCATCCGATTGTAGATATAGCAAAAATTGTCATAACCTGCACAGTAATAAAATACTCTTCTTAAAAATTATTGTGGAAAATCTAATAATCGGTTGGCCAAGCCATCTAAAAGCCGTAAATGTGACTCTTACCAAATAGACCGTTTACTTTTTGCTTTGAAACTTCGTTTTTCCATGAAAAAATCGAATGGGGTGCGATGAAGGGTTCAGTTGACGACTGGAACCCTCTTTCAGACAAAACGCCTTCAAAAGTTTGCAGAATAAGTGTCTTTTAAGGCTAAAGCAACGTAAAACTCATGATAGACTGAGCGGTTCATATGGTCTGGCCTACTAGCGCGATGCCTGCCTGTGGTGACGTCACGCTCGGGCACCCAGATCCTCAGTAACTGGTAACAAAATATTATTTACTGATTCCTCATTGCTGGACTTGTGCCGAGAAACTATGTTTTTTTAGAAGAACTATATGCTTTAAGGTTTATTGTCACAAATTTGCTACAAGTCCTTTTATTTGGTTTCTTCGCATAAATGCATAAATGACATAAGGAGTTAATTGATAGAGCTAGTTGTTTATTACTTTAGTTTGAAAGCTAAAAAAAAGACTAAATTGGCACTAAATCACAAAGTGTGACACATCGCTGAAGTCAGAATAAAAAGGCGTTCAGAATATGATATGTGAAAATGAGGGCCGCATTTAAAAAAAAGCTGACAATGGTCCCGCTAAGACGAAACGTTGGATTAAAAAATTAGCAATATTATGTTAAAGAAAATGATAAGTTGCTGTGGAGAAATGTAATCGGTATTGGTGCAGGTCCAACATTAAGCCTGGAAAAAATAATATGTAAAATCAAAAAATTATTTTCAAAATATCTCAAAACCCAAAAAATTTTTTCGGAGATGTCTAACCGTTGTTTTGTTGGGCTTTTGAATGCGCAACTTTTCTTCCATTTAATCATTTCTGTATCTGCTACCGTTCTGAAGATCCCCGTGGTGGCCCTCCTTACCTTAAATATGAGGGGTCGGATTTTCTAACTGCGAGGGTGTGTTCATATATTCTATTGTGGATGCGTCTCTTTGTTTGTCCTACATAAGTTTCGGAAACAGTCGGAATAAGAAATTACGTAAATTCCGTGGGAATCGTTTTGGAATCGTATCTTGGGAGTTTTTATCAGATTTGACAGTTTTTGGCAGTTTCGCGCTGACCTTTGTACGTGTAGGTAGCGTGGTAAAAGGTGTCGTGCTAGGTGCGTAGTTTAATGCGAGAATATCATAAAATGTCACAAAAAGACCATAGCGAACCACTGGATAGGGGCAGGTTAGAACAAGAAATTTGGACGGATGACCTAGATCAGACGCCAGGCAATAAAATGGACATGGAATTTGAGGAACATGGAATGAATTTAGAAAAAGAAAAAGGAAGGTATTTATTAACGGATAAAACAAGACAAATAAATAAATACAAACATGCAACACAAATTAGGACAGGGGTAAGTAATAGAAATGTAGATTTTCAAAAAATATTAGATGTGGATAATACAGATGGAATTAAAGAAAAGGTATGTAAATTCAAATAGATCAATACAGACCAATAAAAAAGCAGACGAAAATTCGCCAGTAAACAAACCAGATAAAAATAATCAATCGCGCCCGTTATAAATTATTGTTTAAATGATACGGGTCCGTGTTTTGTTTATGTTAAAAATAATGAGGGAAACATAGGCAAGGCGCACAGAATATCAACAACAAGGATAATAAATAGGTTAGTACCTGATATACGGGATGATATATTAAATATAACAAGTACGGGTGTAAACACAATCAAAATACAATTACGTTCGGCGAAAAGTGGTAATGAAATGGCTAATTCACCAGCATTAAAAGCAAATAATTATATCGTATATATACCGCAGTATTTAGCATATAGACAGGGGGTTATCAGAAATGTAGACTTAGATATAACAGATGAAGAATTGTTACAAATTATAAAACCGTTTAATAGATCAGATATTAAAATAGGTCACGTTATAAAATTTAACAGAAGGGTAGTCGAAAATGATAACGTAAAATACGTACCTACGCAATCTGTGGTATTGTCTTTTAGTGGCAAAGAATTACCGCAGAGACTTACGAACACGTTAACCTCCCTTTTCAAATCTTTAAGTTTAGCGAAAAATGAAGTGAAAATAGAAATTTGGTATCTCTGAAGTCCCCCTCAAAATACTTTTATTCTGGAAATTTGGTTAAATAATAATGACGTTAAATATTTTTTAAAGGAAAACGATTGCCATTTAAAAGTGAGTATGGTTAGAAAAAAATTACAAGATTTCAAAAAATATTTACTCGACTAATAACAAAGCGATTCTTTCGATTTTGAGAATAACAAAAAATCATTTAAAAATATTATATCTCGCTGGTTCGCAACACACACGCGCGCGCACACACATACACACTCGCACCCGCGCGCGCGCACAAACACACACACACACACTCCGCGCGCGCGGTTAGTAACACACGTTTTCTTAAGTTATGAAACATCATGAAAAATGTCGGAAAAGATACAAATATAAATTTAGCTTTACAATTTTCCTCTGGCTATTAGAGTTTGTATAACATTTGCTTGTTCTAAAGTAGTACTAACAATTATTATTTTCGACAAAAAAACCCATTAGTACTAATTATTTTTCCACAATTTTTAGGACTGCGTCATCATTATCGATGTAATTCTTCAAAGTATACTAAGACACATTAGTTTTCAGTAACATAGCATATGTAATAAAATGTATGGGTAAAAAATTCATCTTAAAAACCTTAAAATGTCAAAAAAATGTTATTTTTTTCGTATTCCTGAAAGAACTGTTACAAGCTAAACATTTTCTTACAAGGATGGGATTTTTTCATATGTTAACATACAAAGTTATTACTGTACAACATTGTTTTAATATAAGAGTTCCAGTTTAAAAAACTATAAATAAATGAATTTGGCGCTACATTTTATAGTTTACAAAAAGAGATAGAACTATAAAGTTGTCTCCATAAAACAAATAAAAAATATAAAACTAATTATTAACCTTAGACTCTTAAACGAGAAATGCCTATTTTTTTTTCTACTGATATTATATAATGTTATTCATTCCAAATGTTAAAAGTATTTTTATTTGTCTTTAGCCATTTAATTTATATTAATAAATATTTTGCACCAGTACTTTTATCTTGGTCCATGTTTTATTTTTTAACAAGTCTGGATTGGCCTTTAAAAGATTTTCACATTCCTCCTTTTTTGGTGCCTTCTTGTCAGTAATGTTGTCTTTAAAGAAATAGGCAACTAACGATTTTTCTTCATTTGACCAAGGTATTACCTTTCTTTTGTTTATTTCATTTATTAAATTATTATTTGGCGTGAGCAATTCAACTTTTTCTCCATATAAAGCCTGGTGAACATCTGCATCAAGACCTTTATTTTCGTCATTTTCTGTGGGCTTAGGTGTGTTATACCATCGTATTCATCTGTAAACATTTCCTCCTCCATATTGAGATCAATCTCCTCAAGACTTTTCCCTTTGTATTTTGCTGCTTCGCCCTGTTCCATTAGAAGCAATAGTTTTGCTTGTTTTGCAGTTTGATAGACATCATCAGGAAGCCGATAAACATGAGTGTGAACATTCACTGTGTGGCCCATGAAAGTCGCCAGCTGTTCAATATCATTTGTGTTCATGTTGAACATTTGTGTTAATGTAGCCAAATGTTTTCGCAGCTTTGTGGATGACAGAGCTTCAGGGTTATTTGCACCAGATGCTCGTGCGTGTTTTTGCATCACCTTATGTCCAACAATCGGTTGATTTGATTTGCAGTTGGCAAACAAAAACAGATTATCAGATGAAACAAAATCAGCCCAGACATCTAAAATTAATTTAATATGTTCTTGGATAACCTTACTAAATAAAATGGGTACACCCCTTCCCCTCTTTCCTCTTGTCACAAAGCGCTTGAAATTTTGAAGCAAAATTTTTTCGACAGGTGTGACTGCCGATGCAAACTCTTGATAGTTTTCATTTTCATTATTTTCTCACACAAGATAAGTCGAAAGCTTTAGACGTTGTAGCTCCCCAACCCTTTTACGATTCAGGAGCAACAGCCGGTAAAACACTGTCTCCAAAAAGTTTTAAAAGCTTTCAAATCTTTTGTAGCTCCTGTTAAATTTTTAGCTGATTTCTCACCCAATTGAATAAGGTAAGTGCGAAATTTTTTCAGATCAGCAGCTAATGGAACTATGTGTATTTTGTTACATGTTTTGGTGTTCAAGTCACTAGCTGCTTGACTGGAAACTTCGTATCTCCACAAACTATCCAGTAGTCGTCTAAATGTATTTATATTTGCTTCGGCTTCTGCAGCAGACATGGTCATGTAATTGTATTTTTCTTAATTATGTGTAATGTAACTATGTCACAACAAGTACGACTTATGTTCATAGCGAATGTAGGGGAATGATAAACCTCTGTCACTGGATCATACTTAGGAATTACTTTTACGCTTTTAACAACTATATGAAAAAACTGCGGTTGTACAAGGTCAAATAGATATTCTTGATTGAAGAATTTATTTACTGTGAATGCATTAAAACTTTGGAAAGCTCCCTCATTTTTCGTGAACAGATATTTAATTGATGCTGTTCTCGGAGTGTGTTCAAATACCTGTTCCCAAAAGCTCATATTAGGGCATCTCTCTTTGCAGTCAAAGATAACTTTGGATCGTAAATTAAGATCACCATTATTATTGGGAATGAGTAGATTTTGTCCTTCGCTAAGAGGTACCTTCGAGAGTGAGTTTCTGTTTTTAGTACAAATCCGCTAGTTTCCATAACAATTTTTTTGAGTCCAAAACAATAGGGACAAATGGCATAATTCTCCTCCATATGGTTCATACTTTGATGTAATGGTTTTAACAAAGCATCGGCATTTTTTATACTGTTTCCCTTTTTCCTTAAAGCATAATCTCCCTTTTCTATTCAGCGATTTTATGGGTAATGTAGTAATTCACTGCACCTCGATTTCTGTTCCATGATTTCTTGTTACGTGTCTTGCAAAATTTTGGACATCACTTTCACAGTAAAAAGTCTGGTTTTCTTGCAGCCTTATTTTTAACATTATTTTTTCCTGAAACAGAAAAATTGGGTTGAATGATCAATGGATTTTTTAAATAATTTGTGGAAGATAAAAACAATTTTTAAAGAATTGGAACAAGGCTGTGTGTTTAATCAGTGAAGATTGGAACTTAAGATGAGCACTGATAATTACAATTTGGAGAACCCAATTCATCACAATACAGTTTTGAGACCTGACGATCGTTTCGCTAACAAATTTTGCCTCATCAAAGGGATAAATAAACGACGATGAGTTTATTCATCCCTCTGATGACGCTAACTTTATTAGCGAAAGGATTGTCCGGTCTAAAAACTATATTGTGATGAATTGGGTTCTCCAAATTGTAATTATAAGTCTGTATGTGAGAAGCATTAAGTTTTTAGAAAAAAAAAACACAAATACGATTTGAAAAACATTAAATTTCGTCTTCATGACATCTTTCCATTGTTTATTATTAAGATCTTAAAGACACTCAGTTGGTATTCATACGCTACTCACTTTCCTTCTATTAAATTGTGGCAAGGGAATATTGACCACTAAATATAGCAGGGATCTGGCAATTTTTTTAAACTAGACCATTAGCATATGATTTACCTTGCTCACTGATTGTTCGCCATCCTGATGGCTTGTCGACGGTTTATGCGCAGACTCAGATAATGGATTTGTAGTTTTAGATGGCAAAGAGACATCTCCATTATCGACTGATGACGATGACACATTTTTGTTTTCATCTGATGGTGGCATGTATTCCTCATCTGACGATAAAGTTCCATAATCGTCTTCATCCGTTGGTGTAGATATATATTCTTCTTCGTCTAACGTTGAAGATATATATTCATCATGATGTAATAGCAAAGCATCCTATTCTGCTTCTGTAGCTGACTTTATTTCTGGAGACTGTATAGCCTTATAATATTCAGTAACTTCATTATGACGTTGATTTTGCAATGATGAACATATACCACCGTCTTGGAGTAAAATAGGTTCGTTTATATCCAAAGCAGAATTTATTTTCGGAGATTGTACTAAATCTTCATTTTCAAAATCTAAAAACAACAATTTTGTTAATATATACGTCAATTATTCAAGATAGTGCCAAATAAATGACTAATCTGTCATATTGTGAATAAGCGATTGTCAACATTTCTTTTTCATTTCTTGACTTTCCATGCTTTACCCCATATTTTTTTAACACAAATATGTAACATGCGTAAGTTTTTACTAAGATTATGTATAAAATTTTATTTTTTCAACTTTAACAAATCAAGTCTCTATTTACTCTCTATGTGTATCTATTTATACATTGGTTTTGCTTGATGAAGGCTTTTCCAAATCACGTTTTTATAAGAAAACTTAAGAACTTAAAATACATAGGCGCTAAAACCATTATCTTAATCAGATTTTTTTTGTCATCTATGAAACTTAAGGAAATTGTTATAAGTTCACCATAATGACTGCAAATAATTCCAGTTGATTAAAACTTTGGTACAATTTTTAACGGTGTTATTTAAATGTCTCTGTTATAAATATACTCTGTTTGTTAATGCTTGTTGCCCTTATTTGGTGAAACCGTTCCATATCAAATCCAGAGGTATAGACTACTTCTCTAGCTTTACAATTGCTATTAGTGTTTATATTACATTATAATAATTAACACAAAGAAAATATTTTATAGTTTCACAAAGTAGGGGCAACAACAATTGATAAAATTCGGGACGATGTAATTTGCTGACCAAAATAAATGTTGCCGACCGAGGCTTTCATCTTTAAGGATTTCTTTGATATTTCATATTTTGTATCCTAATGTTGATGTCTTTCTGCTACCGACGTTTCACAAAAAAATCTTAATATTTAAGGGTAGTTTACTCTTGAGGTTAATGATACTTTTGACCGGCGACAGTAAACAAAGCAGAACGTTTTTAATAAACATAAATAGTTGTAGAAAGAGGCATCCTGCTTTACCCCTAATATATAATTTATAAATGAAGCCTTGTTTGGCCATGATAAATGTACATGTAATAAAATCTGATCTCTATTATAAATAAATGCCTGCAGATAAATAATAAGTAAAAAATATGTGTATGTGCCAATGCCCATTTACAGTGAATCCCCCCTCGTCGGCTACAGATTTTTTCACCGTTTCATGCACGCATTTAGTGTCATAAACATCTGAATTTTATGGGGATAAGTAATTTGCTGACCAAAGTTAGTTATTTTAGCTGACCGACTACTTATAGACTAAACTTTTTCATGAAACTATATATCTTGGATGCCACCTAACAGCCGAATCTGCTACCAGAAAAGTATAGAAAAACACCCCTATTTAGGGGTAGTTTACTCTTGAGTTTTTTTTATTTTTTAGTGCGACCAGAAAAAGTATCAATGTGACCAAGCTATAAATTTACACAGAATCAGTGCTGGTACATATCTTTCAGCTACCAAAGTTTCACAAAAAAATAATCATATTTAAGGGTAGTTTACTCTTGAGGTTTTTCATTTTTTAGTGCGACCAGAAAAAGTATGAATGCGACCAAGCTATAAATTTACACAGAATCACTGCTTGTGACTGTCTTTCAGCTACCCAAGTTTCACAAAAAAATATTAATATTTAGGGGTAGTTTACTCTTAAAGTTTTTTCATTTTTTAGTGCGACCAGATGAAGTATGAATGCGACCAAGCTATAAATTTATACAGAATCACTGCTGGTAACTGTTTTTCCGCTACCAAAGTTTCACAAAAAAAGATTCATATTTAGGGGTAGTTTATTCTGGAAGTTTTTTCATTTTTTAGTGCGACCAGAAAAATTATCAATGCGACCAAGCTATAAATTTAAACATAATCACTGCTGATAACTGTCTTTCCGCTACCAATGTTTTACAAAAAAATATTCATATTTAAGGGTAGTTTACTCTGGAGGTTTAAGGAAAAAGTATGAATGCGACCAAGCTATAAATTTACACACAATCACTGCTGCTAACTGTCCTTCCGATACCAAAGTTTCACACAAAAATATTCATATTTAAGGGTAGTTTACTCTTGAAGTTTTTTAATTTTTTAGTGCGACCAGAAAAAGTATTAATGCGAGCAAGCTATAAATTTACGCAGAATCACTGCCGGTAACAGTCTTTTTGCTGCCAAAGTTTCACAAGAAAATATTCATATTTAAGGGTAGTTTACTCTTGAGGTTTTTTCTTTTTTTTTTAGTGCGACCAGAGAAAGTATAACAATTTGAAGCACCCGCTTGTGAGTTGGTTGTATACAGTCTCTATTTTTTAACACTTTGTGTTATTTGGAGCTGCCGTGACAACATACTACTTGGTTCCGCAACAAGGTGGCGTCACGTGCTTCGTGTCTTATATCTCACTTAGTGTTGGAAGGCTGGCTACCATAGCCGTATTACTTTATATGTGTATTTTTGCTGCAACTAGTATGTCGTACTGACGAGCTCTAATGGGAGCAAAACTGGTCTACGGTTCTAATTGTGGTGAGAATGCATCTAGCCTTACATATTTTGTCCCCATATTAGGGTATAATTGGGCCAGGGCTGACAATTTACTAAATTGTTGGTTGTATACAGTCTCTATTTTTTAACACTTTCTGATATTTGGAGCTTCCGCGACAACATACTACTCGGTTTCGCAACGAGGTGGCGGCACGTGCTTCGTTTCTTATATCTCACTTAGAATGAGCTTCATTTTTGAAAAGTATGACTGTTATATTTATGGCGGAAAGTGATATGCTCAAAGAAAATTGCTGGAAGTTCTCATAAACATGGTAACCTATTTTATTTACCAGAAAATAGTAGTAGAATTTTTGGTTGGTGTGAACTAGACGGGGCTCCTGTTCATTGCTCCAGTGAGGTTTGTAAGGAATGAAATAGGAGGTTGTAAAGCAGGCCACGCTGATGGCCTCTGAGATCATCTGATGTACCACTGGAGGTTCTTTTAGTCTCTTTAACTGAGTATAAGGAGATAAATGAACATTTTGCAAGATTATGTAAAAGAAAAATCAATGTATCTCGGAAATTGTAAGAGAATAAGTGTAATAAGTTTATTTATTAACATTATTTTAATCGGCAATAACACCAGGCAGATAAATGTAGGGTGATAAAGTTATCAATAAAAGAAGCTGTAGAAAAATGTGTATAAGTTAGATTAGAACCACGCTCCATCAGTGTCTTCAGTAACTGTGATTTTCCGGCAATGCTTAAAAGCGGAGATATGGAACAGTGACATTTAGGAAATGTTCCGAAAAATCCATCTAACCCGAGAACGTGCCTTTGTACGATGTGATCTAGAATGCGACGTGGAATTTTAGAATGCAATAATACATGAGTGATCCGTTGCAAATGACGAGGTATATGGTACTTCCGGAATAACCGAAAGTAGCCTGTACTTCAAAGTATGTTTATATATATATATATATATATATATATATATATATATATATATATATATATATATATATATATATATATATATATATATATATATATATACATACATACATACATACATGCAAGTGGATCGCCTAAACCTCCTCCTACACTGATACTAGTGGTGGATATTACTTCAGTGTATGTGGCTCTCTTTTATTCGTACTTCCATCATTTTATCCCTACATCCTCCGTTCTGGAATGATATTATGTGGTTCGGTACTGTTTGTCAACTACCTACTTCATGCCTTTCTACTATTAGGTTGGCTTCCGGACTGTTTGTAAACAATTTCGTGTATTTTTTTGCTCACCTGGGTTCGCTGGTCTACAAACTCTCTCCATAGCGATAAACAGTTGGTTAATCGTCTTTATGTGCCAACTTATTTTTCTCTCGTTTAAATTATCATACGTATAGGATTATAGTTTTCCTGTAAACTGTCCTCGATAGGTATGAGGCGCTTGATCATGTTCTGTACATTGAAACACCTACATTTTTTAGAATCTCACCAGGTCAAGTGTGTTTTCTGAGCGGTTTTTAGTGAGATTTTTCTAGGGAAATTTCATAAGGAAATTTAGACAGAGACAGAATAGAGTTTGGGCTGTGTGCGAGAGAGAAAGAGAACTGAGCTGTATGAGCGAGAGAAGGTCGTGCTAGAGAGAGCTTCGCCGCGTTTAACGTCCTCTCCCGGCTGCTGAGAGAGACAAGAGAGAGAGAGAGAGAGTTTTGCGCTCTCTCTCTCTCTCTCTCTCTCTCCCAGACGCCGCATCACGTGACTCTTTAAAAAAAATGTCAACCGTGGAACCACGGATGAAAGTCCCATGTACTATCCCCTGAGCTACGGGCGCTTTTTATTTTAGTGCTTAATATTGATGCATATATGCGACTAAATAGGGTAAATAAGATACGGTCTATTAGTTAGAATACTTAAATCTCTATCTTATTAAATGTTTATACTCGTATATAAATCAAATGCAATTATGAATGTGTTAAATAACCAAATAGTTTTATTTATTTAATGTTAGCCATAAACAAACACTTAATAATTAACATGTTACTTTAAATAAAAGCTCATACTTTTGTTATTATACAAACTAACGCATTCGATGGTTTTATTAGATGAATGACTTATCATTATCCCGTAAATGTTCTGTGGAAGAAAGGTATAATATTATTTACATGAAATTACCTAGCAATTACCGTACATGTATCATATGACAAATAAAGTTAGAGGTGAATTTCGTTTAACATAACAACATAACACATATTACCAACACTAGAGGTCGCTCTAGCTCCTTAACAAATTAATACCAAAGAAATATAAGGGACAGCATATACGAGGGGTACTGAATAACTGCACAGTAAGCTTAGGTTTTTAAGTAAAAGAAGAAGAACATGAATATTAAATCAACACATTGGATCTGACTTGTTAAAAATAATAGAATCTGACACTTTGATTTTATTTGAAAGAGGTACAGGTTCGAATCGCGATATATGCTCCGTAATATGGTAGCGTCAAACAAATACGAGGGACAACATATACGAGGGGTAGTGAATAACTAAACAGTAAGCTCAGGTTTCTAAGTGGTGAATGTGCATGTGTGGTTACAGGTTCAAATCCTGATGTTTGCGTGGCTACAGGTTCAAATCTTGATGTATATGTGTTGTATGTTGTATCTGTGTATCTATGTACGTTGTTTGTTTGTTTGTCTGTTGTATGGCTACAGGTTCTAATCTTTATGCAGATATGTAACTACAGGTTCAATTCTTTATGTGTGTAAATGTGACCAGGTTGCATTCAGATTTAGATTCATATTTAGATCCAGATCAGGATGCTGAAACCTGTAGCTTTCGGTTTAGAGGACAAGTGTTTGGAGTCTTGTTATTCGTTTCAGTAAGCGGAATTCAAATATAGCATATACGCATGAACTAAACAACTTTTAACTTTTTTTAGTTGTTGGTTTAGAGGCCATGTATGGGGTATCGTTTTACTCAGCTCAGTGAGGAAAATTCAAATATAGCATACGCGCATGCGCAAAAGAATTTTTTAGTTTTTGGTTAAGAGGACATGTGTGAGGTATCATTTTACTCGGCTCAGTAAGCAGATTTCGAATATAGGATATGCGCGTGCGCAAACCAATACTTTGTTGTGAAGAGTGGATTTGATTTATATATGCTATATCGGGTTTCTATCATTTCAAAGTAGTCTAACTACTCAAACTAAATTGCCTGAAGAGCAGTCTTCAATTTTGTAAACCGACACGTCTACATTATTTCAGAGTAATCTTAGTCATGTGACCAGTCAAACTAATTGTCTTGAGGCGTAGCTTTCAAGTATGTAAGCCATTACATGTTAAGAAAATAACAATTATTTTTTTTCAAACATTCATAATATTCTGAACTAGTTTACCTAATAAGTCAAACAGAGTGTCTTGAATTGTAGATTCTAATTTTGTAAGCCAGCACACTCTCTACCATTTCAGAATAAACAAACTACTGAAACTAATTATCTTGAACTACAGATTTCATTGTTTGGGAGCCAACACGTCTCCATCATTTTAGAATAATCCTAGTCGTGTGGCCAGTCATACTAATTGTCTTGAGGTGTAGCTTTCAAGTTTGCAAGCCATGACACGTCAATCGTTTTAGAGCAACGTATCTATGTATCTTAAGTATGGTAAGGTAGCATTAATTTAAAAATAAAAGATATCAAGAGTTGTAGTACAACACTAAGCAATGATTTCAAATATTCACATTCTGAGCTAGTTTCCCTAACAAATCAAACGAAATGTCTTGATGTGTAGCTTTTAATTTTTGTAAACCAACACCCTCTCTATTATTTCAGAGTAACCTTAGCCATATGACCAGTCAAACTAATTGTCTTGAGGTGTAGCTTTTAAGTTTCTAACCCATCATATGTCAATCATTTTAGAGTAACCCATTCATGTCACCATTGGACCTAATTTTTATACTTACACTTCGTTTGCTAATATATCGTAATATATATCTTAAGTATGGTAACATTTATTTTAAAATACAAAAAGAGGTACAAAGTACATTGACATTCTGAGCTAGTTTACCTAACAAACCAAACTAAATGTCTTGAATAGTAGCATTCAATTTTTCTAAACCAACACGTCTCAGTCATTTTAGAGTGATCTTAGTTATGTGACCAGTTAAAATAATTGCCTTGAGGTGTGGCTTTCAAGTTTTATTTGTTTTCAAACATCCATATTATGAGCTAGTTTACCTAACAAGTCAAACTGAATGTCTTAAAGTGCAGTATATGAAAAATAAGAAGACAGGGGAGTTGATTGCCTATTACAACAACAACTTAGAGTCACATCTCAATTAACACCAACAACTGCTACATACTTGGTGGACTTTGGTGGAACACAGGCTGAAAACAGCTCGATATCTGGTACATATGTATGTAAAGATTTGATATTAAATTTGGATATCTAATCATTTCTACAACCAACCAACACAACCAATCTCGATATTGCGGCAGCCCAAGTGTGAGACCCAATCATCTCGGCCTATAACGCCAACTGCCCCATGAAAATGAGAGCGTCCACCAGAACGGAGGTTTGTAAGCTGTTCAACGCGGCCTAAAGGTCGGGAGCACGGGATGAATATAGACATGCCCTAACAAGCTACAACAAAATACTGAGGGCGCCAGAAAGGAGTCGTGGAGGAGGCACTGCGTGGAAGTGGAGAGCACATCCGAGAGTGCTCAACTACACAATATCCTGTCCAAGGGCACTCAGACCAACATAGGCTCCCTTAAAACATCGACGGGATGCTTTGCAAGCTCGGGGGAGGAAACGATGGAAGTCGTACTACGGATGCACATCCCCGGCTGCAACATAATAAACCAATGACCTCCACACTGGGAACACTCAGAAATAGAGGCGCCGTACAGGCAGGCATCTAGAGTAGACTGGACAGTCGCTAAAGAGGTGGTTACTTGGAGGAAAATCAGATGGATCATTAACAGCTTCAAGCCATTCAAATTCGATGGAATAATGCCCATCATGCTCCAACAGGGTATAGCCATACTGGCACTTGCGCTCACCCTCATTATGAGGGCCAGCCTGGCTCTGGCGTATATTCCGAGGGCATGAAGACTGACCAGGGTTGTATTCATTCCTAAACCTGGGCGTCCAACAGACCAGGCAAAGTCCCTGACGCCAATAAATCTCATGTTATTCTTGCTAAAACAATGAAAAACTGCTCGATCGGCACATTTGGGGCGGTGTACTGGAGGCATATCCCCTACACTGTGAGCAATATGCATACAGAGCAGGAGTCTCAACAGAAACGAATGGGTACCAAGTATGTAGCAGTCGTAGGTAATAAGTGGTCTTCTTCTGCTAGAACATTTAGGTAGCCGGTATTCCGGCTACCCAAATGTCCCTTTAACTTCCTGTTGAAATAAACAACCAACTCTTTTGTCTTTTTTTTTATATATCAAACTTTTTAATTTTTGCACTTTAGAAATTTAAATTACATACATACATAGAACCTACACCTCAAGACAGTTAGTTTGACTGGTCACATGACTAAGATTACCCTGAAATGATAGACATGTTGGTTTACCAATATTGAACGCTGCACGTTAAGACATTCAGTTTGACTTGTTAGGTAAACTAGCTCATATGAATGTTTGAAAACAAATAAATCTTGTAAGCCACACCTCAAGGCAATTAGTTTAACTGTTACATGACTAAGATCACCCTAAAATGATTGAGACGTGTTGGTTTACAAAAATATAATGCCACTCTTCAAGACTTTTAGTTTGGTTTGTTAGGTAAACTAGCTCAGAATGTGAATGTTTGAAAACAATTATCTGTTATTTTCTTAGTTTTGTACTTTGTACCTTTTTTGTATTTTAAAATATATGCTACCATACTTAAGATATATATTACAATAATATGTTAGAAAAGTATATACATTAGGTTAAAAATGACATGAATGGGTTACTCTAAAATGATTGACATGTGATGGGTTACAAAGGTGAAACCTACCCCTCAAGAAAATTAGTTTGACTGGTCACATGGCTAAGACTACTGTGAAACAATAGAGAGGGTGCTGGTTTACAAAACTTTAACGCCACACGTCAAGGCATTTAGTTTGATTTGTTAGGGAAACTAGCTCAGAATGTGAATGTTTGAAAACAACTAATTGTTCATTTCTTAGTGTTCTAAACTTAAAACTGAAAAAGTTTTTTTGCGCGTGCGCATATGCTATATTTGAATTCCGCTTACTGAGACGAGTAACAAGACTCCAAACACTTGTCCTCTAAACCGAAAGCCAAAAAGATGGTTTCAACATCCTGATCTGGATCTAAATATTAATGTAACCTGGTCACACTTACACACATAAAGATTTGAACCCGTAACCACATAATCACATTAGGTTTTGAACATGTAGTTACATATATGCATAAATATTTAAACCTATAGCCATGCAACAGACAAACAACAACGTGCATACATACACAGATACAACATATAACACATATACATCACGATTGGAACCTGTAGCCACGCGAACATCAGGATTTGAATCTTTAACCATACATGCACATTCATCACTTAGACACCTGAGCTTACTGTTTAGTTATTCAGTACCCATCGCATATGTTGTCCCTCGTATTTATTTGACGCTACCCTACCCAATCAAAATGTCAGATTATATTATTTTTAACAAGTCAGATCGAATGAGTTGATTTAAAATTCATGTTCTTATTATTTCACTTAGAAACCTGAGTTTACTGTTTAGTTCAGTACTCCTCGTATATGTCCTGCCTCATATTTGTTTGGTATTAATATGTTAAGGAGCTAGAGCGACCTCTAGTGTTGGTAAGCTGTGTGATGTTGTTATGTTAAACGAAATTCACCTCTAACTTTATTTGTCATATGATACATGTACGGTAATTACGAGTCATATGACACATGTACGGTAATTGCAAATAGCCGTTCTGCTAGGTAATTATATGTAAATAATATTATACCTTTCTTCCACAAAATATTTACGAGATAATGATTAGTCATTCATCTAGTAAAACCATCCAATGCGTTAGTTTGTATAATAACAAAAGTATGAGCTTTTATTTAAAGTAACATGTTAATTATTAAGTGTTTGTTTATGGCTAACATTAAATAAATAAAACTATTTGGTTATTTAACACATTCATAATTGCATTTGATTTATATACGAGTATAAACATTTAATAAGATAGAGATTTAAGTATTCTAACTAATAGACCGTATCTTATTTACCCTATTTAGTCGCATATATGCATCAATATTAAGCACTAAAATAAAAAGCGCCCGTAGCTCAGGGGATAGTACATGGGACTTTCATCCGTGGTTCCACGGTTGACATTTTTTTTAAAGAGTCACGTGATGCGGCGTCTGGGAGAGAGAGAGCGCAAAACTCTCTCTCTCTCTCTCTGGTCTCTCTCAGCAGCTGGGAGAGGACGTTAAACGCGGCGAAGCTCTCTCTAGCACGACCTTCTCTCGCTCATACAGCTCAGATCTCTTTCTCTCTCGCACACAGCCCAAACTCTATTCTGTCTCTGTCTAAATTTCCTTATGAAATTTCCCTAGAAAAATCTCACTAAAAACCGCTCAGAAAACACACTTGACCTGGTGAGATTCTAAAAAATGTAGGTGTTTCAATGTACAGAACATGATCAAGCGCCTCATACCTATCAAGGACAGTTTACAGGAAAACTATAATCCTATACGTATGATAATTTAAACGAGAGAAAAATAAGTTGGCACATAAAGACGATTAACCAACTGTTTATCGCTATGGAGAGAGTTTGTAGACCAGCGAACCCAGGTGAGCAAAAAAATACACGAAATTGTTTAGAAACAGTCCGGAAGCCAACCTAATAGTAGAAAGGCATGAAGTAGGTAGTTGACAAACAGTACCGAACCACATAATATCATTCCAGAACGGAGGATCTAGGGATAAAATGATGGAAGTACGAATAAAAGAGAGCCACATACACTGAAGTAATATCCACCACTAGTATCAGTGTAGGAGGAGGTTTAGGCGATCCACTTGCATGTATGTATGTATGTATATATATATATATATATATATATATATATATATATATATATATATATATATATATATATATATATATAATAAACATACTTTGAAGTACAGGCTACTTTCGGTTATTCCGGAAGTACCATATACCTCGTCATTTGCAACGGATCACTCATGTATTATTGCATTCTTAAATTCCACGTCGCATTCTAGATCACATCGTACAAAGGCACGTTCTCGGGTTAAATGGATTTTTCGGAACATTTCCTAAATGTCACTGTTCCATATCTCCGCTTTTAAGCATTGCCGGAAAATCACAGTTACTGAAGACACTGATGGAGCGTGGTTCTAATCTTACTTATACACATTTTTCTACAGCTTCTTTTATTGATAACTTTATCACCCTACATTTATCTGCCTGGTGTTATTGCCGATTAAAATAATGTTAATAAATAAACTTATTACACTTATTCTCTTACAATTTCCGAGATACATTGATTTTTCTTTTACATAATCTTGCAAAATGTTCATTTATCTCCTTATACTCAGTTAAAGAGACTAAAAAACCTCCAGTGGTACATCAGATGATCTCAGAGGCCATCAGCGTGGCCTGCTTTACAACCTCCTATTTCATTCCTTACAAACCTCACTGGAGCAATGAACAGGAGCCCCGTCTAGTTCACACCAACCAAAAATTCTACTACTATTTTCTGGTAAATAAAATAGGTTACCATGTTTATGAGAATTTCCAGCAATTTTCTTTGAGCATATCACTTTCCGCCATAAATATAACAGTCATACTTGTCAAAAATGAAGCTCATTCTAAGTGAGATATAAGAAACGAAGCACGTGCCGCCACCTCGTTGCGAAACCGAGTAGTATGTTGTCGCGGCAGCTCCAAATATCAGAAAGTGTTAAAAAATAGAGACTGTATACAACCAACAATTTAGTAAATTGTCAGCCCTGGCCCATTTATACCCTAATATGGGGACAAAATATGTAAGGCTAGATGCATTCTCACCACAATTAGAACCGTAGACCAGTTTTGCTCCCATTAGAGCTCGTCAGTACGACATACTAGTTGCAGCAAAAATACACATATAAAGTAATACGGCTATGGTAGCCAGCCTTCCAACACTAAGTGAGATATAAGACACGAAGCACGTGACGCCACCTTGTTGCGGAACCAAGTAGTATGTTGTCACGGCAGCTCCAAATAACACAAAGTGTTAAAAAATAGAGACTGTATACAACCAACTCACAAGCGGGTGCTTCAAATTGTTATACTTTCTCTGGTCGCACTAAAAAAAAAAAGAAAAAACCTCAAGAGTAAACTACCCTTAAATATGAATATTTTCTTGTGAAACTTTGGCAGCAAAAAGACTGTTACCGGCAGTGATTTAACCTATTTAGTCGCATATATGCATCGATATTAGACACTAAAATAACAAGCGCCCGTACCTCAGGGGATAGTAAATCGGATTTTCATCCGAGGTTCCACGGTTCGCATCTGGTCTGATCCCATTCGTTTCTTTACAAGTGTCACGTGATGCGGCAGCCGGGAGAGAGAGCGCAAAAATGTTTTTCTGGTCTCTCTCAGAAACTGGAAGAGAACGTGAGACTCGGCGGAGCTCTCTCGCACATACAGATCAGATCTCTTTCTCTCTCGCACACAGCCCAGACTATATTGTGTCTCTCTCTGGATTTCATTAGAAATATTTCCCTAGAAAAATCTCACTAAAACCCCCCCAGAAAACCGCCTTAATCTCGTGAGATTCTCAAAAATGTCACGAGAGTGACACAAAAATAACCTTGGATTTTCCCATAAGGATTAACATGGGAAATACAAGATTTTGGGAGCAGAACCCCCAATTATATCATACTTATAGAGTAGTCGGTTGATTATTGTTTGACGTAGTAGTAATGCACTGAAACGTAACCGGTGTAAAGCACGCGCGGGTTGAATTAGACCTAAATGGGGGTATTGAAGCAAATACACCCTCTTCTGATGTCGCCGTTGGAATGAGGAGATGAGCCATTCCTGGCGGAAAACCGGGGAGGTGTTTAAATGTACATAACATGATCGAACGCCCCATACCTGTCTAGGATACTTTGCAGAAAAACCATAATCCTATACGTATGATAATTGAAACGAGAGGAAAATAACTTGAAACAGAGACACGTAGAACCTACTGTATATCGTTATCGAGCCAGCTTGTAGGGAAGCCAACCGAAGTGGGTAGTAAAATACACGAAATTGTTTACAATTGTCCCGTAACCAACCGAATAGTAGAAGGGCATGAAGTAGGTAGTTGACAAATAGTGCCGAACCGCATAATTTCATTCCAGACCGGGGGATGTGGGGATAAAACGACGGAAGATCGAGGAAAAGACAGCCACCTATACTAAAGTAATTTTCACCAGTAGTATCAATATAGGAGGAGGTTCAGGGGTTCCACTTGCATGTATATATGTATATATGTATGTATGTATATATATATATATATATATATATATATATATATATATATATATATATACAGTGTGTGTTAAAATTCATTATTCAGCAAAGAATAGTTTTTGTGGAAAACGCTGAGACACGTGAAGTTTGATTTGTCGAACATTATCTTATAATCATAGTTAAGAAAATTAAAAAATTAAACTCCCACCATTTTACCACTACCACAAGTAGGTAATGCGGCACTTTGAGCAGACAGTGACGTCACAGGAAGTGACGTCACGGCGCCGGCGCCACGCCCCTGGCGCCACGCCCTGGCGCCTGCCCTGGCGCCACGCCCTGGCGCCTGCCCTGGCGCCGGCGCCTGCACTGGCGCCTGCCCTGGCGCCTGCCCCGGCCCCGGCGCCTAGCCACGCCCCGGCCCCCGGCGCCGGCGCCAGGGCCCTGTCCCGGCGCCCAGCCACGCCCTGGGCCAGACAGTCACATTTAGTCTTGTTATGTAAACATTCTAAGGTCATTGACCTGTCTTTGGCCAGACAGTGACGTCACATGACTTGTGCCAGACAATCACATAAGTGTCTAACCTATTACTTCAAATTATTATATTTTGAAAAGAGGCTGCTGAACCAAAACGGAGGAAAATGGCGGAATGAAAGATGGAAGCCTGTGATACCTTAAGCTGACATTATAAAAATGGCGGGCTTTCGTTGATAAAGATGGTGCAAGGATGGATGAAGACTTATTTAAAGATACGTCACTCCAACCTAGCCGACAAATGAGAGTGTAGACATAAGACATAATAATTAATATGTTTAATATTAGACAGACTAGAACGTCACAATTGTTATATGGGTAGGTTCTAAAAATAACACACAGAGGTCGCTGGCAAAACAAAAGAAGGAAGTTCAGAAACAAAAATAGACAACAGGTTCAACCGTGAGATGTACGATGGAACCAATACATGCACGGTGTTAAGGAGGTCAAATCAAATTGGAATATACAATAAAATGGCCACTTCCGGTCTAAACTTTAAATCCTTGTATCTTTTCAACGACAAGTGATAGAAATGAACCGACTTTAAAAATATATCGTTTCGTAACAAGGTCTACAAGAAACCGAGATAAAAAACTTTAAACCCTTATCGCGGAAGATCCGTGAGATGTACGAGAGAACCAACACATGCACGGTGTTAAGGAGGCCAAATCAAATTGGAATATACAATAAAATGACCACTTCCGGTCTAAACTTTAAATCCTTGTATCTTTTCAACGACAAGTGATAGAAATGAACTAACTTCAAAAATGTATGTTTCGTAACAAGGTCTACAAGAAAATGAGATAAAAAACTTTAAACCCTTATCGCGGAAGATCCGTGAGATGTACGAGAGAACCAACACATGCACGGTGTTAAGGAGGCCAAATCAAATTGGAATATACAATAAAATGGCCACTTCCGGTCTAAACTTTAAATCCTTGTATCTTTTCAACGACAAGTGATAGAAATGAACTGACTTCAAAAATGTATCGTTTCGTAACAAGGTCTACAAGAAAATGAGATAAAAAACTTTAAACCCTTATCGCGGAAGATCCGTGAGATGTACGATGGAACCAACACATGCACGGTGTTAAGGAGGCCAAATCAAATTGGAATATACAATAAAATGGCCACTTCCGGTCTAAACTTTAAATCCTTGTATCTTTTCAACGACAAGTGATAGAAAGGAACTATCTTCAAAAATGTATGTTTCGTAACAAGGTCTACAAGAAACTGAGATAAAAAACTTCAAACCCTTATCGCGGAAGATCCGTGAGATGTACGATAGAATCAATACATACACGCTGTTCAGCAAAGCAAACTCTATAAGCATATTCAATAAAAATGTTACTTCCGGGTAGACACTTCCGGTATAGCTATTCTTAGAGCTACATACATGTGTGACACATCAAAATAATCGTCTTGTTGAACAGAAGAAATATAATATTTAAGTAAGTTAGAACAAGCTGTATTAACACCTAAAACCAACACACACTCTCTTGTACAGGCTGATTACCCTGCCATCCAATTGTTAGTAAGGTTATGTTTGTATTTGTTATTTGAATACAAACAGACATAATAAGAAGAGTGTACTTACATACAGCAAGACACGTCATCCTTGTTTCACGACTTAACACATACTGAACAAGTGTCTCTCTCTCTTGTATTGAGGAAACAAACTGATGTAAGAGAGAGGGGGTCTTACAAAGGATAAACAACGTTTTTTACAGTTGTTAACCTTACAGAAAGGGGTTAATAAAAATGCAACAAAATAAAAATAAAACAACTGATTTACATACAATAAAAATTTATTAGGATTAATTAAGTTGTACATATTGATACATAAATGACATACATAAATGACATACTATTATTACATAATGGCTCTAACGATACCCGTTAGAGGTTTATATTCCATTACACTGTCATGAATAACCAAACAATAAACACGAGTATTTTTTGGGAAGTTGGCGTGACTCATGAACTCCACCTTAATGTCCACCGTTGAAGACTTGATTGACTCGTTCTGGTACTGACAGTCAATCACAAATAGAGCTCTGTCTTTAAACTCGTCATAATTCAAGATAGGCTCCGACATGTTTTTATAACAGAAGTTTTTTTGAAAATCTGTATACATGTTATAGGCTTCTGCATATTTCGATTTCTCAAAATCCATATTCATAGATTCATAAGGGTAGCATTCTGAATTTAGAAACACTCTGAGGTCCAACATACCAATGTTATCGAAATAGTCTGACCTCTTCTTCACGTTATCCTTACGATCTGTTTGAAATGCTATAATCACATATCGAGGTCTTTCCAAGTTGGTTGCAGTTTTAACAGCCCACACATCTCTGTTGATATCTCTGAGTGCTGGTAACTCATATATGTCCCATTTGCGGTATGCGAGAAATATAGAGGTGTCTTTGGCTATTTTATCCATCAGTTCCAATTTCATTTTATCATTGGGAAATACATGTTTTACCTTTAAAAACATATTGGTTACGGTAATTTTTGCTCGTGCCGTACCTGTGCTGTAATAGCCGTTGGAATCGTTTCGACTTCTTGTAAAGCGGAAAGTATGTTTGCCACAGAGAACTCCTTTGAAATGATGAAAGAAACTGAAGAGGAACCAGACAGGTATGAGCATGTGAAACTTGTTATCATTTAAGGTGATGTGCTCCGACGACACATTCAGACCGGCGTTGCTAAGAGATTGGGCTTCATTCTTACTGAACGATAGCAGACTTTTGATGATGGTTGTGGTGTATGGGTCTCGCACTCGTTCCACTTCCTTGTTATTTAACTCATAGGTCATTGATTCAAACAGAGCTGCTCCTCCATTATTTGACAGATAACAAGCACCAGTGGCATTTTGGATTGCTACAGGTTCCAGAGCACCTTCGATTATTAGAGCTGACTCGGCCAGACATACGAACGCATCTTGTTGGTTGATGGCTATTTCAATTTCATCGCTGTTACCAAACGATTTAGTTGGTGAATAGTAAGAACGCAGCTCTTCTCGATCGATGCCATCATCAAACACGGGTTCTTTGAATATTTCTAGTTTTGACGACATGATAACCCAGGCTTTGCAGGAACTCAATATTATCGGGACGAAGCGTACCCTTTGACGTGTCTGACTCAACTGAATTTGATGTGGTAGATGCACTTGATTTTATATCCTTGAAGACCAACATACTAAGCAACTTTTATAAGTTTTAAGCGAACAGACACCTCTTCACCTTGAAAGTTGACAGGAACTGAATCTTGGTCGACGATGTCGATACTTATATTGGAAATCTCTTGCTTGTTCACCGGCAAGTAAATTAAATTGTTAGGTTCTATGTCGATTGCGTAGCCAGGATCAACCATCGGAGCAAACTCATACAGCGTATGTGAGGGTTGTCCGTTATAATAGGAACCAGACACAATATTGGTTTCGATGCGAATCTGTCTAACATCCACTATATCAACAGGTAAATCAGATTCATAAAAGGTGTCCGGCTGAAGAACTTGTTTTGAAAAGCCCAACATTCGCCCAATCGAACCATCAAATTCAAAACTGACATTTGTATAACACTTTAGTCTACATTTGATGGTGTTCGGATTAGGTCTCAGAAGCAGAGCCTGTTGCTTTTGTTCGTGTGTTGCTGTAGCACCAACAAGTTCATTTTGAAGTAACTCTTCCAAGTGTGTTATTTCATAAGCACCGGTGGGTATCGTGATGGTTCGCCAACCGGTTCCTTCTTTTACATGAAATTTGTTTTTACCTTCATAGATGTTGGGTATGTTGTTGTAGGTGTGAAAGCCTATCAAGGCAACAGCATAATTACCATCCAAAACAATTGGTGGATGGTAGTCTGACGACAGATGGGAGCTGCGGTCTTTCAACACAAAGGTGTGCGCCATGACTGATACACACAGGCTACTGTTTAAGGCTTTTATTTAAAAATTTTAAACATAAGTGACCACAATTATAAGTATTATATTTCTGATACACATCATGATTGTACATTAAAGTAGAGTTTTTAAGGTAACGCTGCAGCTCAACTGGTGGTTTCAAGTTTCCATATGAGTCAAAGTACACGGCTGTGTCACCACGTTTCTTAACTGCAACCCAATGACTGCCAGGTTCCTTGTTTGTTTGCAAATTCATGATAAGTGATTCATTCTTGCGTGGCCCATTCGATGGCAAAGTATCTCGCATGTATACACCTCTAAAATATGGAATTTTCATTTTACCAGCAAATTTCACAAGGTCTTCATTTGTTAGAGGTCTTGCTGGTAAACATCTTACTCGTTTTTTGGTTTCTGCAGATACAACCCATAACCGGAGCGCTGTTTCTTGAGATACATGCCTGTGCCCAGTCTCTTGCATTTTGGCTTAAATTTCAAGCCACTCCCTCTCCTACCCATCGCGATGGCTTCCATTGTTTTGTTGTGCCGTTCTTCCTCCTCTAGTTTCTGTTTCGCAGACTTGGCATCGTTCACGGCTTTGGCAATACCTGCAGCACCACCACCCAGAGCTCCTAGTGCTGACAGCCCACCAAATATCAGAGGCAACAGCGGAAGGAAGCCTCCACTTTTAGGTATTGGAATAACTCGAGGTTTCTGCACATTCTTACGCCCACCAATGTTTCTAACGATTGTATGAGCTATATCAAATACGGCGTTCGCTGTTGGAATAAGATTTCTATCTTTTATAACTTCCTCAATCAGACTTAGTATGTTTTTAAAGGGAACCTTCTTTTTTGGCTTCGAGTTGATTACATAAAACCCCTCATTAAGTTTTCTGTTAACTTTCATGGTGTTTGTAACGCCCCGCAACGTTTCAGCAAAACCTGTATCTGTCTTTGTTAATAACAGCCCTCACTCTGTGACACCAACATGCATACTGACTGGGTGTCTCACTTGCATTCATATATATACACACCCAAATAAAATATAGTTTAGTTTAAGTTAAGATGCGTACCAGCAAACACGCTTCTGCCTTACCCATTACAAATATAGACGATGTTGTTACGGACACAGCTCAACAACAACTGAGGCATGGTCCTCTCTTTCCAAACACCGTTCGCTGTATCATATGTGGTCCCAGTGGGTGTGGTAAAACTAATGTCATGCTGAGTTTGTTGTTTGAAGCAAACGGTTTAAAATTTGATAACGTGTATGTGTATTCAAAGTCTCTGTATCAACCGAAATACAAGATGTTAAAGGAGGTGATGAATGCCACAAAAGGTGTTGGTTACTATCCTTATCGAGAAAACGATGAAATATTAGATCCGGAAGATGCCAAGGACAACTCTGTGTTTATATTTGATGATGTAGCTTGTGACAAACAAGATAAAATAAGAGCATACTTCAGTATGGGCAGACATAAGAATATTGATTCATTCTATCTCTGTCAAACATATACACGAATACCCAAACATCTGGTACGTGACAACACCAATGTTATTGTGTTATTCAAGCAAGATGAAACCAATTTAAAACATGTGTACGACGATCATGTGACCACCGATATGGACTTTAAACAATTTAAAACTATCTGCCACCAATGCTGGAAAGATAATAAGTATGGTGTGTTGGTGATTGTGAAGGAAAACGATGTACACAAAGGTCGATATAGAAAAGGATTCGATAGATATATATTATTCTAACAAACGATGATAGACAGGACAGTCAGCTGTCTAACACAGGTGTCTAACACAGATGTCATACAAGTGTCTAACACAGCTGTCATACAGCTGTCATACAGCTGTCTAACACAGCTGTCTAACACAGCTGTCTAACACAGCTGTCTAACACAGCTGTCTAACACAGCTGTCTAACAAGACAGCCAGACATCGTGATAAATAAGAAGGCATGTACCATGAAGGAGTCAGTATATGTTAAACCACCACACAACCTGTATCGCTCAAACAAATTATTAGACCAGCTGGTAATACCGACCAGTTGTAGCACAATGGAAGTGTTGGGTAAGGAAGAGCGAAAAGTTAAGAAAAGGATTTTACAACTTGCTGACAATATTCGAAAAAAACATTTAATGCTTAAACTTAACAGAGCCGAGAATGATGATGCTCTGCAACGTTTATATAAACCACTTGTTGAGCCCCTAAGTGAAATATCTAAAAACACAGCAGCACAGCAGCAGCAGCAGCCCCAGCAACAACCAAAGGCTGAACAAATCAAAGAAGAAGTGGTACCAGAAACGAAACCCCAAGTACAGTTCCTTAAAGACCATGAAGTTTTTGAAGCTGAACCTAGGGAAGAGGCTGAGGAGACAAGTTCCGATGAGGATATCCCAACATTTGAAGAGCTTGAGGCAGATCTACAAACTGTCACATCCAACCCTGCATATCAAGAATTTTTGGAGCAATATCCTGAACGAGTTCGATATTATGTAGACAAGTATTTTACTGAACCACCAAGGCTCGCTACCATTGATCAAACGTATGGTGCTCGCTACGCTAAAGATACCGGTAGCTGGAGTCTTGGCAATAAACACTTGGATTTTACTGATAATGACATTCGACTAGGTCAACGGAGATATCCGCAAACACAAGGTCTGCTAGAATTGATATTTATGAAAACACCTAGAGGGTATACCTATGACGATCTTCAACACTATAGAGATATTCTAGAAGCAACTAGTGTGCATAAAATGAACTATGATCCTAACGCACGAACCAAGGGTTGTTCCTCTGAAAAGTACCTGACTCTAATAAAACCGGTGATAAATCCACGAGGTCGTAGATCCTCAACTCCTCAAGGTTTTGGTTACGACACACATCATAACGCAGAACAAAAAACTGAACCTAGAGCTCAGAATGTAAGCAGCAACACTAACAACTATATGCTACAAAATAACAAACAAATAGAATATGTCTATTGGGATGACATAAATGAGCTGGTTGATAGACTTAGACTTTTAGTAGCTTCCCAGGCTGCTGGTAATAATGCTCATAACAATGAAATTCAGTCAATCATTGAAGAACTGAAGGAGGTTGGTGTTATCGCCTAGTATACCTACATATATCAAAGATATACCTACCTTAGTGCTTAGTATAAAAATGTCTATCGATAAGTTCGGACGTTCCCAATCCAATAAAGGTTCTAAGTTTAAAATTATTGAAAGAGAGATTTTCCCAAGAACTACTAGTGGTGATTTTGATTTGCAAAGCCATAGATTGTGTAACATAGCTGATCCAGTCGATGCAACAGATGGTGTAAATAAAAAATTTGTTGATGTATGGATAGACGACTATCAGAAGAACAAAGATGAGGTAACACAAAGAATCATTGCCATACTACTTGAAGCTGTACACAAACCTGAGTTGGAAGATTTAAAAAACGAATTTGAAAATAAATTGAAAATTTTAGCTAAGAACATAACTGCTCAAGTTTTAAAAGATGTTGATGTATTAAAGAATAATAAGCTAAAGAATAAGCTGGGAGAAATAGACAGCAAACTAAAAGATTTACATGATAAGTGGATACTTTTAAATCCAACATCGCCATGAAACAAACAGACATCTATCTGGTTGAACGCATCTTGAGGAAGAAAGGCAAGCAGCTCTATGTAAAATGGCTGGGTTTTGATAAATCTCAGAATTCTTGGATAAATTCAGATGATGTTAAATAAGCTTATATATTTAATGTATTAATGTACTTAGAATAAAATAAAAGTCTTTAATTAAAATAATGTTATTTTATTTTTTCATCTGGTTACATACAATTAAGCTAAGTGAACAATTACAATTTATATCGTAAATCAATAATATCCTGAATAAACTTCTCCTGAGGTACATCTGCTATCTGTAGATCGTTTCTCTTCGCCTTGAGGTATTCGACTTCGGTCTTTATTCTGTTAAAGAGATTTACAGAATTTGGATCATACAACATGTTTAAAACTACTTCGGAATCAGGGTGTTTATTTTTAAAGTTCTTGACAGCTCTTTTAAAACTTTTCTTCTGAGTCCTTACAGCATGATATGGATAGGTAGTATCCTTCTCATTTCTTGAAAGCAAACCAAAAACACAAAGTTTTCCAGGGTTGCTTGGTTTTGGAGATATATCTTCTAAATGTTCTGTGATTTTAGCATTTGTTTCTCGCATACGCTGCACTTCATGATCTATCTCCATTAATTTCACTTCAATTTCTTTGAGGTTATCCTTGTATTTTTGATTAAATTCACTTACGAAAAAATCAAAAATAATTTGGTTGCACTTTTCATAGAAACTATTGGATATCCAACAAGCCAAATTTAATATCAAATCTTTACAGACATATGTACCAGATATCAAGTTGTTTTCAGTCTGTGTTCCACCAAAGTCCACCAAGTATGTAGCGGTTGTAGGTGTTAGTTGAGATGTTGCTTCCAGCACATCTAGGGGGCCGGAATTCCGGCCCCCTAGATGTGACTCTAAGTGGACATCTTCGGTTGAAATATTAAGGTAATCGGTATTCTGGCTACCTAAATGTTTCTTCGCCTGACCGTTGTAATAGGTAATCAACTCTTTAGTTTTCTTATTTTCCAACCAATGTCTGAATCTTTTCTCACCATCTTTACACAGCTTAGTCGCATTAAAATAACCAGTGTTTTTATCAATAATTAATTGAAAGTCTGCAAATAAACCATACCAGAAGTTGTCTTTAATTTGCTGGTAGCACACATCATTTAATGTAGCCATTTTAAACACACTACTGAGCACTTGGATACGTTAGAGTTAACTGAAGCACGTCTTACCTCTACGATAACTAAATTTTGAATGAGTTTAACAGTGTGTAGTGAACAATTTACATGGATGATGTCATCCTTTCGGTTTGTACTAGACAAGCTCAAACACGAGTAATGGGGTGATTGAACAGATATAACACAAGATAACATTCACCAAAGTCATCAACTGACACGTTATTTACCCTAAGCGGGCCTCTCTCTTGCGTATATTAAACAGATACACAGACAAGTTTAAACACAAATAATGGGGTGATGTCATTCAACGGAAATTACACTAGATAACAACCGTACAGACAAAACTCAAACAGGTTTGTGGAACAGGTTTGTGGATGATGTCATACTTCTAATGGCTGTATTCTAGACAAGCTCAAACACGAATACCATTTACCCATCAAGGGGCCCCCTACAGTATGTTTCTGAACTTCCTTCTTTTGTTTGCTAACGACCTCTGTGTGTTATTTTTAAATAAGTCTTCAACCATCTTTATCAGCGAAAGGCACCATCTTTAAGAAAGAAAGCCGCCATTTTTTATAATGTCAGCTTAAGGTATCACAGGCTTCCATCTTTCATTCCGCCATTTTCCTCCGTTTTGGTTCCGCCTCTAATATTAAACATTATTTTGTAAATCATCCATTTGTCTAATAATAAACTTTAATTCTATTACATGTATGGTTTGTTTGTAGTCGTATATATATATACCAACCTAAAACAATAAATTAATAAGCGTCTGCTTAGCTTAACGGGTAGCATCGTTGCCTCCCATCTGAATGCCCCGGGTTCGAAACTCACCTGCACCAAATGGTTTTTTTCAAAATATAATAATTTGAAGTAATAGGTTAGACACTTTTGAAATGTTTGCATGTGACTGTCTGGCCCAAGTCGTGTGACGTCACAGTTTCCTAGACAGGTCAATGACCTTAGGAATAACACGGATGTGACTGTCTGGCCCAGGGCGTGGCTGGGCGCCGGCGCCGGGGGCTGGCGCCGGGGCAGACGCCGGGGCCGGGGCAGGCGCCGGGGCAGGCGCCAGGGCAGGCGCCAGGGCGTGGCTAGGCGCCGGCGCCAGGGCTGGCGCCAGGGCGTGGCGCCAGGGCGTGGCTAGGCGCCGGCGCCAGGGCGTGGCGCCGGCGCCAGGGCGTGGCGCCGGCGCCGTGACGTCACTTCCTGTGACGTCACTGTCTGCTCAAAGTGTCCCATTACCTACTACCACATTATCCATTTTTAAAAATAGCAAACCTACATTTTTTCATCACAATTCGATGGATCAAATTTTTCTGAATGCGGAGATACCACATATGTATGGTTTAATATAACAGTTTTCAATACAGGGTGGAAATTTAATACCGCAATATTAAAGTAGTAGTATCAGTGGTGGGGAGGCCAACGCCAAGCAAGTAGGCCACAATGGGCCCTTTTTGCCAACCCCAGCAACCCAGCAACCATGCTCTACTCTTCCTCGGTTCCGTCGCCAAACCGCCTCGACCTCGAGAGGAAGGCCATGACGGTCTTCAATTGGACGGTACTTACCTGATCCCTCTGCAGAAACCTTGATCCGAACAATTCTGCTCGAAGACTCCCAAAAGTCTCGCATTCACACAGGTAGTGGTAGGACGTTTCTTCATCCTCGCCACAATCCTGGCAAATGGGATCCCTCTCTACGCCTATCAATGTGAGGTGTCTTCTAAGGGCGCAGTGGCCTGTCAGCACCCCGAGGATGCGGCGAAGCGTAGGTCGACTCCTTCCGAGTAGCCAGACAGCTTTATCTCTGTCCGGCCCCTCCACAAAGTCCCTCGGATCCGGGGATTAACTCCCCAGGTCCTCCCTATCACACGACGCAGCTGCCAGAGGGTCGCTACTCCCTTCCACACAACTCGTTCTATTTGCGACCCCCATGTTAGTTTCGGGTCCAGGATCACCCCCAGATATTTGACCTCCCGCACTAAAGCTAAAGGTTTTCCAAACATCACGGGCACCCTGAACCCCTCTACCTTCCTCTTCTTGGTAAATAGGATCATCTCCGTCTTCGCCGGGTTTACGGAGAGTCCCTGCTCGCCGCACCACCTTTCGATTATGCTACAGGCAGACGACGCCAAGGAATTTGCCGGTGACTAAGACCAGCCCATCATCAGCGTACGCCTGGGCGTAGAAGCCATTCTCAGAGAGCCGCTCCAAGAGGCCGTCCATGACCAGACACCATAGATGAGGCGAAAGGCAGCTGCCCTGAGGACAGCCGCCCGTCACCCCAACGTCCAGCCCTCGGCCCCTCAAGGTCAGCGACACTCTCCTGTCCTCCAGCATGCTCGCCACCCAGCTTATTAGGGACCTCGGCGTTCCCCTCTCCTGTAGGGCGTTACAGACCGTATCCGTCCTTGCCTTATCAAAGGCCCCCTCCACATCGAAGAACACAGCTAATGTGCTCTCCCCGTAGTGTAGGGCCCTTTCCACCTTCCGCGTCACAGCGTGGAGCGCCGTCTCCGTCGATTTCCCACGCTGGTACGCGTGCTGACCTTTGTGGAAGGGATGATCCTTGAGGATCCCTCCCAACATAAACCTATCTACTAACTTTTCCAATGCCTTAAGTAGGAAGGATGTTAGGCTGATTAGCCTGTACGCCTTGGCCAGCGTGTAGTCCTCCCTTCCCGGTTTGGGAATGAAGACCCCCCTAACCCGGCGCCAGGCCTTTGGGACGTAGCCCCACGCCAGGCTGGCCCGAAAAAACTCCCTTATGTAGGGAAGCAGTATATCCAGGCACCTCTGGAGCAGGGCTGGAAAAATCCCATCGCAGCCTGCGGATTTGAATGGAGCGAACTCGCTCACCGCCCAGGTTATAGAGCCATCTGTGACCACCTTCTCCGCCAGCTGCCAGTCCGCATTCGGGACTGTCCACCGGCCCGGTTCGGCAGCCTCCGTGACGGCTCCACCGCCCTCAAGGTGAACTTCGGCGAGATGACGCAGGGTCTCCTCACCGGTGCTTGTCCAGCTCCCGTCCTGTTTCCTTAAAGATCCTACATTACTACCTAACTCTTGTTTGAGTACTCTTACCAGCCTGGCTGCGTCAGGCAGGGAATTGACTTCCCCGCAGTACGTGCGCCAACCAGCTCGCTTACTCCGGCGTAATTCCTTCTTGAACTCCCTTCTGGCAGTCCTAAACTCGTCCCAGGCCGCTTCACCCGATTCTCGGACGGATCGGTTTAAGGCTCTCCGAGTCCGCCCGCGTAGTACGGCGAGATCCTTGTTCCACCATCTAACTTTGATGGACGGTTCCCCCCTAAGTGGTGACGCGGCCTCGTAGGCTGCCATTATTTTCCCATCTAGGGCCTCGACCTCGCTATCTAATGCCTCTATAGAGAGTCTACTCTTCTCTGGGCTCCTTGGCGATCCACCGAGGCCTATTAGATAGGCATCCCAGTCGGTCTTCCTTGGATTTCTCCTGGGGGGAGGAATCTCACGGTCCACATCCGCAATATTAAAACTAAACAGTTTACTCTGAAATTCAAATTTTGAAAATAATCTGAATAAAAACGTTCGTTTCTTATCATAAATGTTCAAAATGTTTTCCATTCACTTGCACACAACGAAATAATCTGCTCTGGAATTCTTCACTGACTCTTAAATTTCTTATCTTGGCTTTTATCTAAAACGTACTGGGTATCATTAATAGTTTCTTATTAACTATCAATTTTTGCAGTGTGAAAGGTGAAATGCAACAGTTCTGTTTTATTTTGTGGTGTATTGTGTTAAATGAACGGTCTCCTAATAAATTAGTCGTAGTTTTGTTCCGATATTTTCAATTAATTTTTGGTCTAATAATGCGATACTTAACTGGAACTCTGCGAACAGAAATATTAATGATGATTGGGTATGGTGATATGTGTAGAACATAGGCACAAGTTGTTAACCTATGTAATGAAATACATTCAGATTTTCCCGCACTAATCCAGGGAACTGTGCCTAAGATATATTCACAGTTTCGTGATTATGGATACGTTAAACCACTGCCTAGGAGACCCAAGTTTGTTGAAAAAGATGTAAAACTCGATATTTTATTGGCTTTTTAAGAAGAACCAACAACTTCTACCCGCCAAGTTGCACGTGAAAATGATGCTAGTCAATCAACAGTTTTAAGGTGTCACAAAAACGAAAAAAATGCATCCCTATAAACTACAACACGTTCAAGTGTTGATTGGCGGTGATTTTGATAGAAGACTGCAATTTTGTGAATAACTGCTGGACATGTTACATATAAATGTTATTTCTTCTGCTGGCGTTCTGTTTTCCGATAAAGCAACACTTCTTTTGAATGGCGGTGTAAACAGGCAAAATTGCAGATACTGGGCTGCCCAAAACCCCCACTGGATGCAGCAAACACACACTCAGCGTCCTCAGAAGTTGAACGTTTGGGCTGGTAGCATTGGTGATCACTTAGTTGGTCCTGTTTTTATAAAAAATCTAAACGGTCCAAGATATTTAGAAATGCTAAGAGAACAGGTTGTGTCAATGTTAGCAGAATTGTATCCAAATGAATAAATGAAACCTAATATTCCCCATGAAAGGATATGGTTTCAACAAGGCGGTGCACCGCCCCACTTTTTTTCGTAGAATGGCCCGCTATATCACCAGATTTTATACCTCTTGATTTCTTTTTTGGGGGATACCTTAAAAACAGAGGGTACAAAACGCAAGCTGCTGATTTAGATGATTTGGAAATGAAAATAACAACAGAAATTATGAACGTAACGCCTGACGTGTTGAACAGAGTTAGGAAAGAATTCCAGAGCAGATTATTTCATTGTGTGCAAGTGAATGGAGAACATTTTGAACATTTATTATAACAAACGGACGTTTTTATTGAGTTTATTTAGTTTTTAACCTAAAATTTGAATTTCAGGGTAAACTGTTTAGTTTTAATATTCCGATATTAAATTTCCACCCGGATTGAAAACTGTAATATTACACCAGACTTATGGGGTATCTCCGCATTCAGAAAAATGTGATCTATCGAATTGGGTTGAAAAATGTAGGGTTGATATTTAAAAAAAAAAGATAAAGTAGTGGGGGTAAAATGGTGGGAGTTTAATTTGCTTAACTATGATTATAAGATAATGTTCGACAAATGAAACTTCATGTGTCTCAGCACTTTCCACAAAAACTATTTTTTGCTGAATAATTAATTTTATTCCATAAGTGTGTTTCACACTGTATATATATATATATATATATATATATATATATATATATATATATATATATATATATATATATACATTGAGTGCAGTAAGTTAAACACTTTCGGTGGTAGTGCCAATAAAGTGAAATAAGTCAAAAATAAACTACCCCTAAATGAAGGTACTTTACAATCAACTCCTGGTAGCAAACTGATAGTTACCAGCAATGATTATGTGTAAATGTATAGCTTTGTGGGATTCATACTTTTTCTGGTCGCACTAAAAAATGATAAAACTTCAAGAGTAAACTACCCTTAAATATGATAATTTTTTATGAAACTTTGCTAGCGGAAAGACAGTAGCCAGCAGTGATTCTGTGTAAATTAATAGCTTGGTCGCATTTATACTTTCTCTGGCCGCACTAAAAAACGAAAAAACTTCAAGAGTAAACTACCCTTAAATATGAATATTTTTTTGCGAAATTTTGGCAGCGGAAAAACAGTTAGCAGCAGTGATTACGTGTAAATTTATAGCTTGGTCACATTCATACTTTCTCTGGTCGCACTAAAAAATGAAAAAACCTCAAGAGTCAACTACCCTTAAATATGAATATTTTTTTGTGAAACTTTGGTAGCGGAAAGAGAGTTAGCAGCAGTGATTCTCTGTAAATTTATAGCTTGGTCGCATTCATACTTTCTCTGGTCGCACTAAAAAACGAAAAAACCGCACAAGAGTAAACTATCCTTAAATATGAATATTTTTTTGTGAAATTTAGGTATCGGAAAGACAGTTACCAGCAGTGATTCTGTGTAAATTTAAAGCTTGGTCGCATTAATACTTTTTCTGGTCGCACTAAAAAATGAAAAAACCTCAAGAGTAAACTACCCTTAAATATTAAGATTTTTTTGTGAAACGTCGGTAGCAGAAAGACATCAACATTAGGATACAAAATAGGAAATATCAAATAAATTCTTAAAGATGAAAGCCTCGGTCGGCAACATTTATTTTGGTCAGCAAATTACATCGTCCCCATTATTAATAAAGAAAGTTTTGATAGCCCACTACTTTTACAGCATTAGGTATTTAACCCATATTTAAATTTGGTTCAATACCACATACGATAAGCCAGCCTACTTTAGAGTTCAGATAGATGCGCTTGTTAAAGACCTCATACCATGGTCTAAAAATAACCCAAAATTAGTAGCTGTTTAGACAAAAAATTACACAAAATAATTTTAACGTACTAACTCAAATATCCGATAATTTTAAAATGTAATTATTTATAGCTAAGCTATCTAATATTTAGGTACCAGTTTCAGTTCGAGATTAGCGAGGGCAAGAGAATTGTAAACCTCGTTATTTGAGTTTCGAGCTGAGTGATACAAGTTTTTTTAATCCCCACAATTACTGCTGTCGCTATCTTCATTATGACACATCGGTGTATCTTTGCCCCCAGCAACTCTTTTCGTTTCGTTGTAGCTTCGCCACTTCACTAATTGGGGCGGGTTTTCCAGAAGTTTTTTCTTAGTCTACCACTTCCATTTTCTACAAGTATGCATCCTTCAAATAATGTTTTATAAAATTATTATGTCTCAGAATATGTCTAACAAATTTTCGCTTCGTCTAAATTTCTTTCGGTAAACGTATTTCTTCTCTCTACTCTTCTAGCACATTTTGATCAATATTTTTATCCGTTTACCTTGTCTTTATGATTATATTTCCTGCGCACATTTCAAAAACTTATTATTATCTTCATATCCTGCTTATGCACGGTCCAGCTTTCCGCTCCCTACATTATAAAACTTCATAGCTATGCTTTGGCGAACCTCTTTCTTCAGTTCAAGTTACAGTGTTTATTAGTGAGGATAGTGTTTTGAGGAGACCACTATCTTCAAATTTTAAAAAAAATTCCTCAAATAAGCGCCAACTACTTCTCGTAGAACATATATTTGGAGTCAGTTTCAATTTAGCTAACGTAAAAAATATTGCATCTAGTTACTTGCAGTCAACACAAATCATAACCAATTACAGGGTAGGTCATTACATATTACATCGTGCAAAAAGAAAACAAAGAAATAATACCTATAACAATAATTAATGTAAATAAGACTATTAAAAATTCAACTGAAAATAGTTCTTAAAACGATGATAAAAAATGAATGTTGGTGCTGTCAAGCAGCCAAATCGGTTACTGAGAAGCAATGAACAT